>CAJUYI010002174.1:0-30132 GCA_910591695.1 Galerucella pusilla
CAGGTAACTATATACACGAATGAAACGAAAGAGTAGAGTGATAACCACGTGGGATATCATCACCAAAATCGCAAATTCAATTTGCATTCACTTCTGCACATTGATGCCAATACCATATTGGACGAAAAATGGAGATTATGTAATCAACTAAAAACGATTGAAATCCTTGAATTTGATAGTCAAAGTTTTGTAATGAAGTGTCAGTCAGCTCAAAATGTGTCAAAATTGTCATTTTTTTGCAAAGTAACGATATAAAATTCGAAGTTTGGTATTAAATTGAAAAAAATATGGCCGAAAAGGAGCTCATACAAGTGAACAATAACAAAAAAGAGAAAAAAGAAAGTATACTACGTCATATTTTAAAAGTTAAAGAAGAGTTAATCGAGCTACCTGTCGATTTAGCTTTAACGGATAGGATGGATGGTAAAATCATTTTATCATGAAAATATTTTACAAAATCTCATTTGAATCTCTCAGTTGAATTCTAATATTTTTTTATTCAACAAAGGAGATACTATATGCAGTGTTTCTTATATCAAAAAGCGGTGGATAATTGAACTTTTCTGTTTAGTTGGTTCTTCGTGTGAAACTATAACGCTCGATGACGATTTTACGCCAAGAAATGAAGAAAACATCGCTGAATGTCGTCGAGAAACTTTCTCGGATGATTCGCTTGAAGATAGTGGTAATTCAAGTAAGTCTTTTTTTATAGAAGCTTTGAATTCAATCTTTTTGGCAATATATTGACCGTTTTGATTGAACTGATACAAATAATAACATTTCTTCAGCCACACTGAGCTCTTTTGGTAGGGGCGAGGCTAATAGTTTGGTTGCCTAACTTGTCACCATATAACACCGTCACTGTCACTGCTTAACTGACTTTTATGCTGTAGTAAGTGAGGTTAGCTTCTTCTTTTTCCTTCATTGGATAATAATATACCATGGGATAATTTGTTCCGCTAATACAGGTGACTGAAACTCTTCTCGGACAATTTATAAAGCGGTTAAATTTGTAACCATTTATTTCTATTTCTTAATAATAATAATAATTCATTTATTGTTGATTAGAGGATATTGTAGCATGAACAAGGAGGACGTACTAATGCACAAAAGTATTTTTTTATAAAAACAAAATAAAGACAAAGTTATTTCTATTTTACAGCTGAAGCAATTGACGTGAAGAACATGGGCGATGCGAAACACCTACGAACTAATCTCGCCGGATCGTTGACGTCGACTGGTTTAAAAGTTACCGGTGAAAGACCGTTGAAGAAACCGAGTATGATACCGAAGCTATCACGAAATTCTAAGCTAAGGGAAAATGAAAAGACAAACTCAATTGAACAAAAATATTTACATAAGAATACTCCTTCAGATGAACCAAAAAAGTAAGTTCAGGTGTATTTTTCGAAAGCTGGACACCATAGAGAAATAAATATATTATTATTATTTCTCTATGGTTCACACTACGTGTTTCGGTTTACCTAAGCACGGAATACTGTAACAATCGAAAGGGTCTCTTGCCATAGAACAATAAGAAGTACGCGCAGCTTTTGTGCGCAGTGACAGTCTGTCTTCGACGTTGTCTAGATTACGCCTAGATTATTGTTTGTGTTTATGTCGTTAGGAAGTGTTAGGAAGCTGTCATTTAAATTTCTGTCTGACATAGATCGAAAGAGCCTACGCAGAGAGACCCTTCCGATTGTTATACTATTCCGTGGTTTAAGGCTGACGCGTTCATGTTGAATCCACCAAAACTTTAAGGCGACGTGTCATGGTCAATGTCTATGTCAATTGTCAATATCGTGCAGATATCTCCAACTGCGTTTACCTCGGAAGTGTAATTAAATGTCTATCGGGTCACATAACCCGAGAAGTCGTCGCTCCTAAGTGAAATTTTCAAAAACTTTGTAAGGCGTTACAATAGTATTAAACGATTACCTTTGATATGATTTTAGATGTCAAAATATAAAAACGAATGTCAAAATCACCAACTTATCTTCAAACAACGCCAGCAACTGTCAAGTTGATATACCACCGATGAAAATAACAAGCTTGCAGCAAAAACTGAAAGCCACGACATCGATTATAAAACAAAAAATGGAATACGGCAATCCCAAAGATGGAAATAATATTGCTAGGAGCAAAGCAAGATTCACACAGTCGAACAGTTCGTCAGCTCTAACTGGTCATGAAAAGCCGCAAAATACTTTGGGAACTTTGTATAGAAACATTGTACAGATCAGAGAAACCGCCTTGGCGCTTTCGAAGAGTGACAATTTTAAAAACCATAAAGGACATATCGAAAAATTGTTTAAAACAATATCGGAAATACAAAATATCGCTGATAAATTAGCCGAAATCGAAAGTAAGTCTTGAATTTCTATTAGTAGGAATTTTTGTTTCATGTGATAACTGTCAGGTATGCAACCAGACATACCTACAGACAATGTAAGAAGTTGGTAGATTGAGGTGCAGTTGGTATTGATACGTGAATCGACGAGCACATCACATGTTTTACAATCGTGCCATGCTTTTAAGAAAATGTAATAAAACTAGATAATTCTAAAGTTTACTTTATTTTATTATTAATTCCAAGTAAATATAAAGATCAACGCTACTACCATACATGGGAAAAGTAGAATTCGATAGATGGCGCTCTAAAATGTCAATGTCATCTTAGCAACGAGTAAAGCAAATCAGCTGCCGTATATAAGCCTTTAGATATTTAGTTATTTTCAGTAAGTATGTGTTTTGTAAAACTTTTGCCTTTTCTTTGATTGTGCTTTAGTATTTTGTGCTGTTAAACTAAATTTTGACTGCCAATATTTTTATTTTTGGAGTAATAGGTATGGTTGATATTTGTGAAAAGTACAACAAGCGTTCAATTAACTGTTTAGTTTTAAGTCTGATTTCGTGTTTTTATTTTATTTTTGATATAGTCATATCTACAAAAGTTGCAGGGTAGGTACGTTTGTATTGAGTAATATTTTCAATCTTCAATACCGACTTTTTTCGCTTTGATCTACAATGAAAACAAATACCAAAACCTCTTCGATAATATCTCTGATTATATAAGAATATTAACTCAGAAATGATAATAGTTGAGTTAAATAGAAAAACACAGTTTTAAACTTGTCACTGACACAAAATTAAACAAATAAAGTACGAATTTTCGGAATTACGTTGAATGCACAATGCAAAACGAATTATTTCACTCGTTGCGACAGTTACAATTTTTTCCGCTAGAGGTCTCATTGAATTCTACTCCGCCCAATAACGACCATCTACAATTGACAAACACAGTGACGTAGCGTAATTTTTTGCCGCTCTCTCTCCTTATTCTAATTATTAGTCACCAGGCTGTATCACATAGTTAGTTGATGTATTTGTGCCCATAACAAAAAATTTAAAAAAAGAATAAAATGAATATTTCAGGAGGCTCCCATACAACAAACGAGATTTTTAAAAACAACATCCTGGCGCCATCTATGTGGGAATAGCTAAAGCAGTATTCGTCTCAATTTTGCTCGAAATATTCACAGAATCTTTCGTGCGCAAGTACGACTTGCACTTTGCCGGTTTTTTTTCACTCACGTGGGCTTAGGATGTGTGCATATTACCCATTATCAATGAATGTATTAAATGTTATTATTTATTTGTAGGAAAAATACAGTTCGTGGGGTGAGTTTGGACGTGGCATAAATTTTAAATAATAAATTTGAAGTATCTATATAAGTTGAAAGTGACCATTCAAGATTATTTAACCAAAAATAGTGAAAGAAAAGGATCTAACCTCGAGGATTTTGAGGTAATTTTATGTTATTCAAAGTTATTTTGTCTAAATAATTGTATTTAATTTGAATAAAGTCCATCCAAACTCACCTTTTACATGAATTTATTAAATAACAATACTTTTTCAAACAAAAAGATTTTGTTCCAAAAATAACTACTCACAATCTACCTTTTCCAAAATTGCTTTTTATTTTTAATTAATTTATAGGAATTAGGAAGTATAGCGAGCATGATTAAATAATTTCTGACATAATGTAGTAACTTTTAGGAAAGCAGGATACGTTCATAAGCAAACTCAATACAGTGCTAGTGGAAAAGCTAGCTCCTTCCGAAGAAAAACTTGTTCAAAGTAAAGTACGTATTTTTCCCAAACTTAATGACAAGAAAAAACCGTTTGAAAATCCAAAGAAAACGTTGAAATGCAGCCAGTATCCCATGTCAAGTAATCTAAAACGAAAAACTGAAGATCTTTTCGGTAAATTTAAAGAACCGTCGAACTGTTTCAAAAATAAAGGGTTTAAAAAGAAAAAAGAAGATATCTTGGATAAATGTTTGTCAAATATTATAGAAAACGGTGAATTGAAATCGATTTCTGGAGATGATTCGAAGATTTTTAATGACGTAAGTACATCTATTCGATCACTAAACAGACTGGATGAATTTTTACACACTTAGCACAAAGTCCCTTTTTTGCCACTGAAATAAACTTTCTGGCGGGTTGCAGGATTTTAAAACACCTACAGTAGGCAGCACACAATACAATAAAGTATGTGTGGTTGCGTTAGGTTCCAGCGTTAAAGTACATGCTTGCCACTTTATACGATTCAAGCACTGAAAGGGTTAACTCACTATTTTAAATATAAGATAATGAAAACTTTTAGGAAAACAGAAAAAACTTGGAAGATATCCAAAATATAGATTCGATGGATGGTATTTTTATACCGGCCTGTGAGCCGCCTTCCATTACCGAAGATTACTACGAAATCGATGGCTTAGAAAATTACACGGCCGATTTATCTTTGCTGGAATTTAAAAATTTGTTGTACAAGTCGACTTCTAATAATTCTTTAAGAATCCCGGATATTTCAACTGAAGCTATGAAAACTTTAAAGAGATGTCCTAAGGATTTTACTTTACGAATGGACTTCATTCAAGGAAAGATGCTTTTTCAAGTAAATCGGTTATTATACGAGGGTGATTCATAAAGTTTCGACAAAAAGATTTCATCATCGGGAATCGTACCCAATAACAAAACGTAAAATAATAAACCTTGTCTTGAGATATGTTTTTGTGTCAATTTTAATAATAATTAATAAAAATACATTAAAGTTTTTGCTGAAAATGAAAAAAAACAAGTTTATATTTACTGCCTTGTATATTTTTTCATCGCAATATTTCATTAAGACTTTTCAATTGGTCCCATCTCCATATTAGGTCCAAATAAACCGCCCTTAGTCCCAATAGTTGTGAATCACCCTGTATTCAAGCAGTTTCTTTTAAAATATACATTAATATATTCTAGACTAAACCATAATAGATATAAAGACGATTAAATGGACAAAAAAAACTATATTTTATATTGAAAAAACTAAAATCCAGCCTTTTTAGCTTTCCACGTATTACTCGAAAAAGGAGGGAGTCCCTGTAATTTTTTCAACAAATCTTTCTGTCGATTTAATCTTCTTTATAGTTTAGAAAATAATAATGTATCATATTATGATAAAAGGAACAGCCTGTATATTTTGTTTCGTTCAACTTCACTTTTTTTCAGTCCACTAAAACTATAGCTAACAATGTTTCGTTTGGACCGGATTTAAAAGTTACTGAAATTGGCGTAGATGAAAAGAAATCTGATGTTATAAATATAAAACCTTCTACAGAATGTTCGTTTGCTTCCCAATTGATATCAGTGGATTCGTACAAATCACTGAAAACGACCGATTCTGAAATTTTTAATGCCGTAAATTTACCTTTAGGTAATTTATTTTCCACAAGAAATTGAAAAAAAGCTCGGACACTCAGTACATAAAATATAATGAGTACCTATTGATAGATTCCTTCCTTCCTTTTTTAGTTCTTTTACAATTTTTGCATTATATTCTCCCTTTCTTTCTTAGTTCTTTTACTATTTTGGCATTATAATAAAAATGTCCGTTTTTCAGTTTACAGCAATAAATCCCGCAATGTTCTTTCTATAAGATCTTGTGGAGGTTTTTACAAAAAAGATTCTTGGTCAGTGGTTTTTCTAACTAAACAAAATGTCACCAGTATGCCTGAAATCACTGGAGCGCTTGAAGAAGCCATTGTAGAGAATATTAATGGAAGTGATGGTATGCCGCCCAAATTTTTTTTAGATCACCTGACTAATTTTTTTTCGCTTTTAGTTTTCCACATACGACAGAAAAGGCGGAAAAATCGAGGGAAACAGTCTAGAAATAATATATTTTTTAATGACCTATATCAAGAAGTTAATTAGGATACGACCTTTACCCTGCTTGCTTTTTCCGTATTTCTAAGTTTTTATGAAATTCTACACTAATTCCAATTTGATTTATTATAATAATATAACTGTGTTTAAAAATAGATTGTATAAATTTATTTTTATTTCGATATAGGCTATCCTTGAAAAAGTTACAACCATGTATAAAGAGCTGCATATAACACACATCAATAATGTCCCTTAGATCATTCTCAATTATTAGGTCTTTCAATACAAATTTTACGTATAATAGGTACGTAATAAAATAAATATAGCAAATAATTTATATTAATAAATTTTTGTTTATTACAAGAGTTATTTCCACAGAGAAATATTTTTATTATTTTGTCTATGGTTATTTCCTTTTGATAATCCTTTTTGACAGCTGACAGATGTAAGGAAGTAAAATGACAATGGGATTGTCACTTTTGTCAACAATTTTTTATTAAAAATGTAGAAGTGCATTGAAATTGGAATATATGACAAATTTTCCCATTTATTATCCATATTGTAGTAAAATCAATGTTTTATTTAAATAATTAAGTGATAGTTCGTTGTGCATTCGTGAAATTGTCCAACAAAACCTTCTTTAAACAAGGTCTGCAGTGGTTAATTTCTATTTCTTGAACTATATTATGTGTGATACTTTTAAATTAATTTTATAATGTGAGACCAGTTTGAACTAAAGATGACCAGCAGGGACTATTATAATGAAGATACTCCATTTCTCTATAACACAGTAAGTTTTTATATAGCTTTACCCTTGATTTCTGTAATATTTCATAGCTTAATCTTAAACGTAACTTTGTGGATTCCAATGTAGAAATTTATAATAAACATATGTAATTATCTTATCATTACCTGGGAAATTAGGATTCAATTTGTAGATTATATTTGACACTTTCACACACTATAAAAATGTATACCTCGATGTATACTACTGAAATGAATTAATGTTAATACAGGTTGATTTTGAATAGTTAAATTGGGCTAATAGGTACATAATAAACAATAAAATTCCACCATTCACCTCAAGATATTACAGCAAGTAAGGAAAACTAACAATTATTTTTCTTATAAATTTGTGTCAAATCCCAACCCATTGACATCATTTAAATTGTTCAGGTAGTGTAAGTGGTTACAGGTATACTTAAACGATTTTAGAGCATAAAGTTGATATATTATCCCAAACTCAATACCAACCCAAATAATACTTTATTCGCTACATACTTCGCAATATACCATGTGAGCAATGTAATTATCATAGTTACTGAAGAATAAAACCTGCTTTATACTTAATCTGTAAGCACAGATAAAACAGCAACACAAAAATGAGGTAAAATATAGTGATTTGCATGTAATTTGTGGAACCTTCAGGGATTAATGTTGTAAAATAAGATATAATAATATATACTTGCCTACTTAAATTGATGTCAGTTACTTATTTCGAAATCGTAAATTGAAAACTGTAATTTTGATTTTGATCTTTTATTTGTTTGAAAAGATGTGCACATTTAAAATTATAGTAAACTATTTCAAACTGAGTAGTTTTGAACCATGTTGTACCTACAACCAAAGTTAAGATCTTGAGATGAAATATATTAAGTATATCAATCATGTTATTTAATTTTTACTTCGATAATAGTATAATTGATTTAAAAGTGGAAATACCTCTGACTAATGATTGGAGACCTATTAATCTTCCACTAATTAATTAGTAGATAAATGTATTCAACACATTACATTACTTATGAACTTGATAGGAGGAGTAACTAGTTCTTTCTGATACAATAATAAATAATAAGATTTTAAAATCTGCATTGTGATATCAAATTTTTACTTCCACAACTTATGATACATTTCTTGTTGAGGTATTCTTATGATTCAAAAAGTTAGTGACAATCGTAAAGCTGTCTATCATTATATTAGGTATATGTTATGTTCTATACATTTTTTTGGAAAAGCTATTTGTGATTATTTAGACAATTCTAATGGATATTCTATGAACTAACTCTAAGTGTCACTTATATAAACTGTAGGTACAGTAGATCAAATTTAACTGATTGGTTGTTTTATGGTTAGTCTTTATGTGATATAAACTCACGATATTTGATTTCATAAAAACCCCAAATAGTGACATAATTTCTAGTAAACGGGAAAGATTTTATGTCATTTAAAGACTAACCTTAAGACAACTAATTGGTGAAATTTGATATAATGATAAAGACTGTTTATAAAAGAGGCTGTAACTCTTATTTTTTGAATTATTTTGTACTATTCATATTCATACAATATTTTTGAAAACCCCACTTAGCAGAAGTTGTCATAATATTTAAAATTGGTATGTATTTAATATACTGACATAATTGGTGTAACATTTACAAAATCCTCTTTTAAAATACATTGGAATTGCGTGCCTCAACACTCGTATTTTATAGGTAACTGGTACTGTTCTTCACTGAGTCGTTTCCTTTCGTGATTTCTTCAATAAAGTCCGCTCACACGATGTCTAAAAATATCGATATATATGCAAAGAAAATTTAAAACCAACTTTAGAATGTATGTTCCATCTAAAGTCAATATGAAATATTTTTTTAAAAAGTTCGAAAGTCTTTGGGGACTTCTAACAACATAAAATTCCTATCGTGTGATGCCTTTTCATTAATTAATTGGATATTTTCACTTCATGAAAAAATATCGTTGCGTGCTTTTCCACCGTTTGCGGTATGGAATCAACATTTGCGATAGGAAAAATGAAAATTGCCGCAGTTCGGTGATGGCACGAGGATTCTTTGGCCTCCGTTTCTATTCTTTGATATCGTCGGTCGATAAAAGGTACGGCAAATAGCGGAATGGGGGCGGCGACAGTAACAGCTGTAATAAAAAATATAAAAAAAGACAATTCTATTATACTCGCGCGGAATCGATGAGTTTTTGAACTAAATACGATTTCGGACGATCTTCATACCTTTCAAAAATTACCTATAGAATATTATACAGGGTGGTCCGTAAGTGATGGTCCAAAGTGAAATGGAACATTCTTCGCTTAAAAATATTACAATCTGACGCAACTTCTTTCAATAAAATATCGATGATAAGAAATATACAGGGTGGCAAAGTTGAAATGTCAAAAATGTTTTTCCTCAGTAAATTGAAAGATTTTTCATATACCAACGTAAAAATTTTAAGATAGGGGTTTTAATGCCTGGGAAATCATAATATGTTATCCGTTTCGATGTATTTTCTAGAGGGCGCCACAAAATCTATGTAATTGGTGTAATTGTGCGATTAACTTATTTATCGTTAACGGTATCCCTCTATTTATTGAAAAATATTAAAACTGCATCATTTTTGCGACAAAAAGGTATACTTATAATTAGTCTCAAAAGTTACTGGTTTTCGAGATATTCGCATTTTTAAACCCCCCTTCATAATTTCCATTTCATTTATTAGCACAAAAATAATAGTGTTAGTAGGAGCTGATGTCAGCAAATTTATTATCAGCTATAATATAGCAAGAGCATTGATAATTTGCAATAATATTGTCATAGATTTCAAAACCGTATTGCTTGGTAATAACCCGACTTCGAAGGCGAAGGGTTGTTACCTCAAAGCAGCATCCCTGAGGAAAGTTAATGCAAAATTATTGCAAATTATCAACGTTCTTACTATATTATAGCTGATAATAAATTTGCTGACATCAGCGCCTACTAACGTTATCATTTTTGTGCTAAGGCTAATGAGAATATCTCGAAAACCAGTAATTTTTGAGCCTAATGATAGTTATACCTTTTTGTCGCAAAAATGATGCATATCTTGAAGCATTTCAATGTTTAGGTTTTTTGCGAACTTGCTTGCTTAACTCATCCATTCCTTCCAAGATAGGTGTGATGTTGACAGTATTATATAGCCTTTGGTTTGATGGACAGTGTATAGGGTTCTGGGGGTGTCTTAATTTGGTTATGCTTCTAAGGCAGGTTGTTTCTGCTACTTGTAGATTGTTCAGGGCTGGTTTTGAGCAGGTTTGAAATAATATAGAGCCATATTCCAGAAGTGGTCTACATATCATTTGGTATATATCACTTGCTACTTTTATGCTGATCCCTTCCTTTTTGTAAGTCAAACCTCTAAAATGTTTTGCTCTTCCAATGGCTATGGCTTTTTTCTCAACTTCCTTTGTGTGGTAGTTGAAATTTAGTTTATGGTCGAGGTTTATGCCAAGTTATTTACAGTGTTGTGAGGGTTGAATTATGTGATTTTGGATATTGATTGTATAAACATTTTGGTAGGCTATGTGGTTGAAGATAATAAAGTTAGTTTTTGTGGGGTTTATTTGAATTCTCCATTTATTAGAAAATGAAACTATCTCGAAAACCCGTAACTTATGAAAATAATGATAAGTATACCTTTTTGTCGCAAAAATAATGCAGTTTTAATATTTTCCAATTGATAATGCAATTGAAGCGGGAGAAGAAATGTACATAGCATTTATAGACTTGAAGGCAGCTTTTGATACAGTAGAAAGAGAAAAAAATTGGGAGGTATTGGAAGACTTCGAAGTACCGAAAGCTCTAATTAATATAATTAAAAGCAAATACGAGACTGTCAAATTAAGAGTTCAGATAGGAGGTCGAAGATCGGAAGAGTTTTCAATGAAAAAAGGTATAAAACAAGGTGATAGCTTAAGCCCACTTTTGTTTGTTATTATTATGGACAAAATAGTGAAGGAAATGAAAAGTCAAGGAGGAAATCTGGACACGATAATAGGGTGCAGGAACATGGTACCGGTCAGACTAAGTAACCTAGTATACGCAGACGATATCGTACTCATATCAAAATCGAGAAATAAAATGCAGAAACTAATTAACTTACTGGCAAGAGAAATAGAAAAGATGAAAATGACAATAAATACGGAGAAAACCAAAATAATGATAGTAAATGAAAAACAGGGGAATAATTACGAGGAATTGAAATGTAATCACAAAACATTAGAAAGAGTAACAACCTATAACTACCTAGGAAGTATTTTAACAGAAGATGGAAAAATAGACGCAGAACTTAATAACAGAGCAAATAAATCAACAAGATTATATTTTTCCTTAAATCGAACAGTACTAAGCCATAAATACATTGATATGAATGCAAAGATGGAAATATACAACAAAATTACAGTACCTACCAACTATAACTTATGCAGAAAAAGCATGAAACAAAAATAAATGCAATGGAAATGAAATATTTAAGGAAAATAGCAGGAAAAACGGAATGGAACAAAGTAAGGAACGAAGAAATCAGAAGCATAACTAATCAAGACCCAATAATATCAAATATTAAAAAGAAACAATTGAACTGGTTTGGCCACCTAGTAAGAATGAAGCAAGATAGAATAGCGAGAAAAGTAATGGAAATGGGAATATCAAGAAAAAGACAAAGAGGAAGACCCAGGAGGAAATGGATAGACCAAATTGAAGAAATTGGAAAGAACAAAGGAAAGTCATTAGAAGAGATGAAGGCATTAGCCAGGGACAGAAAAGAATGGAAAACATGGGTTCAGGAAGAACTCCAATCCGAAGCCTGAGAAGGCATAAGGACAAGAGAAAGAAAGAATAAATAGAGGATTACCGTTAACGATAAATAAGTTAATCGCACAGTTACACCAACAACATAGGTTTTGTGGCGCCCTCTAGAGAATACATCAAAACGGATAACATATTATGATTTCCCAGGACCTAAACCAGGACGTCCAAATTTTTACGTTTGTAGATCAAAAATCTTTCAATTTACCAAAAAAATAACCATTTTTGTCATTCCAGCTTTGCCACCCTGTATCTTCTTAATCATCAATATTTTATTGAAGGAAGTTGCGTCAGATTGTAATATTTTTAGGCCAAGAATCTTCCAATTTACTTTGGTCCATTACCTACGGACTACCCTGTATATGAAAATTTCACTACTAAATATTTTTACCACAGTGTGGCATTTAAATCAGTGACAAAACAATATTTTTGTATCAATTGTTACGGACTTTGAGCACGTTTAGAAATTTGAAGACAATGTAAAACTGTTTTTTTTTATACTCTACGTAACCACATCTACAATTATTTTTAATTGAAAGTTTCTATATATAATTATTTAAAAAATTTGCAGTTTCTTCTAAATAACTTAATATCCTTTTTTTAAGAATCATCATCGAAAAATATCAACAGCAATTAGTTATTAAAGTTATAATTATAATTATTGTTACTTCTCTTCTCTTTACGCTTTCATAACAAGAATTCACAGCTGTTGTATCGCGAATTTCTTATTATATCGGTAACAATTTCCATACAAATTAAGCAATGAGATTTTTAACTGGAACCAATAGAAATTTTCAATTTCAGTAATCCATATACGTTCTAACCAATCAAAACATTATTATAGTGATAATTTTTTACTAAATATACTAACCAATCAAATTACTTAATTTTAAGTCATGTGTCAAATTTCATCCAATCACCTCGAGATTACAGCGATAATACCCTACATGTGGTGTTTTCAGTTTGGTGTTTATTTTTTATTAAAAATTAATTAAAAAGGTTATTATATGAACTCTACCCAAAATAAACCCAACCTAACTAATAAAAATGACAGTCAGTGACACATGACAAAGTGCGTTATCCACGATGGCAGCCCAATTAAGTGAATTTGACAAAATACCAATAATTTCCAAAACAGAAGATGATTAGTCTATTATACGACTGACCCTAGAGTTTAATAGAAGCCTAACCACGATTCAAAGCATTAAAAACAAAGCATTAACTGATTACTTTGCATTGGCACAACTTGAGTTTGTTAATTATTTATGTGGTCCTCTGTGTCGTCAAAATGATTTACAACATTAGTTAATCTCGCCAGTGGCGCCGTAACTCGTTGTGTTGTGTTCAGATGTGTAGAGCAGTATTTAAATAAACTAAATAAGGAATCTTACCACTAAGAACGTACAGAAGATATCCAGGGTAAGTGCTTCTAAAAAATGCCGGTAACTGAATGTTGCAGTATAACTGATGTCTAAAGGAAACTGGTTCTAATAACCGGAAGTGCACCGCTCGCAGTTGTTGGTTTATGTCCGTGCAAAATTTAATGATTTGTAACTAATTGGTACAAACAGGTATACATATTGTTGCTGGAAGATTAAGTAGTACTACTTTGAAATAAAATTTATAGCCTTATTATATAAAATTCGGGAGACGTAGACATTCAATTTTTCGTTCTGCAAACAAAATTTAAATATGTAATAGTATATTACGTAACGTGTGTGGTAAGGAGCATTTTACGCACGAATGGAAAAGTTACGCACGATGCCGCGTAGCGGCGAGTGCGTAATTCCGTGAGTGCGTAAAATGCTCTACAACACGAGTTACGTACTATACTTTACCTACGACCTAATTGTACTTGTATTTTTTATAGGAAGTATAAGAAATAACAGTTACATAATTAGAGGTGCTTGGTAAATTCCATCTCTATTACTCGTATTACCAATGATAGAAGCACATTAAAGAACTAACGTTTAATCATTATTAATATAATGTTGATAATCGAAAGTCCATTTTTGAATTATAATCAATACATATACATAGCCCCTTGTGCTTTTCATAATTAAACGTGGCCATATCTAATGTTTTCAAATAGTAAATTTTGAATAAAATGGCGACGTCTATTGACAGTTGCTAAGATGTTGCTAGGGAAGCCGTGCGATTTACTTTACAGCTGTGCGTTTTTTTTACAGTGCGTAATAGACGTCATTACATTGATACCGACTGTGTGTTATTGACTGATTACAGGGGGGGTCGTAGGTAAAGTGATTAATTTAAGTCTATAATGTTACAGTTAATGATAAAAAATGTTGATAACCGAACTTGAAAATGGAGAAGCGTCTGGATGAGACAAAATAACATCAGAATTTATAAAAACGTTGGACAAAAAGAAAAAGATGATGTTACAAGTGTTCAGTAAAATCTTAGGAGTTTTTATAATACCCTTCTTGGTGTGCGTCATCGTTTGTGACGTATATCTGGGCTTTGGGTATGTCGTTTATTTTATTTGCTATTTTGACATATGGCTAACCTTAGATTTGATAAATAAAATCATCAGGATCGTATCAAATTTGAAAAGGCTATAAAACTTATAATTACCAGCTTCTTTTTCTAACTGAAAATACTTTCAAATTGCTGATGTTTTTCCGTGTATCTAGGCATATTTTTGTATTATTTAAATAAATATAACAATAAGATTAATATTCACTCTTTATAAATAATACTTGACCGTAAACAGCAAAGTGCAGACTTGACGAGAACTGTCAGACGTAAGACACATTCCCGCTACGAAAGATCCGTCTGCATCCTATTTTGAGCGATGTGATATCTCCCGTTTGATAGGTCGCGCTTGCGTGTATTCTAAACATCAACTAATCAATTTTTTTAAGCCAAAGATGAGGGTTAACGTTTGTAATACATTTAAACTGTTCAATATTATGATATTTTGACTAGGATTAATCACAGACCTGCCTTTTTATTCATTCCTTCCAACGTAATGTGTTAGAAGGACGATGACGCACACCAACAAGGGTATTATGTGAACCAAAGGACTGGCATAAAGCAAAAAATTGTACCAACTGCAATAACTATGATGAAATAAGATTAATTAGCACCGCGAACGAATTGTTGCATAAAAGAATCAGGTCGACAATAGAAAATACACTGTAAGAATCACAAAGTGGATTCAGAAGAGGAAGAAGTACCCAAGTCCAGATATTTGCTATTAAACAGTTGACAAAAAAGGCAGTGCAAGTGAAAAATAAACTATTCGTGGCTTTCTGGAATTTTCTGACGATGAGACGGCATGTGATCTTGCAAAATGGACATCTTGTGGGACAAAAAGTTGAAGGAATGTTCCAGCTGAAAGTCTTTCTTGTAGATTAGGATCTTCTTCTTATAAATGCCAACACAACACTGGGATGTCGTCGTCGTCTATCGTATACGAAGACTGGTCGCAAACTGATAGAGCAAAAAATGAAAAAAACACCCGATACAAAACTCATTGGCCCGCCCTTACCTTGTACTTTGTATTTTGTTGGGTTTCAATTCAGGTAAAATTATTTAAAAAAAGTCGTAAATGGTCGCATTCAGATGATTGCTGGTAAAAGCTAAGGCGATATACTTTGAGACAAACCAAAATTACAGTATATAAAAGAGTTTACCGGCCAATCCTTACTTATGGAAGTGAAAGCTGGATACTGTCACATAAATCCAAAAGTCGAATCCAAGCAATAGACATTGAATATTTGCGGAGAGTGGAGGGTAAAACACCAAGAGATCTGATAAGAAACGAGGATGAACTGGAAGTAGAACAAATACTCGAATTATTAGATGACCAAAAGCTTAAGTGGATCGGACTCTTAACAATAGTGAGCAACAGAGCAATCAGGGATGTGTGGGAAAGTTGAAACAAAAAGGTTGAGAGGAAGACCTAAGAACAGTTGGAACTAAGAAGCTGCAGAAATACTGGAAAGAAGACAGTAAAATGGGAAGAAGCAAAAAATAAAAAGAAATGGACTAATTTAATCTACTAAAAAAATTAGGTATGTACAGGGTGATCCGTAATGGACCAAAGTGAAATGGAAGATTCTTGGCCTAAAAATATTACAATCTGACGCAACTTCCTTCAATAAAATAAAAAACCAGTAACTTTTGAGACTAATAGTAGGTACACCTTTATGTCGCAAAAATGATGCAGTTTTAATATTTACATAACTTCTTTGCCACCCTGTATCTTTTTTATGATCAATATTTTATTGAAGGAAGTTGCGTCAGATTGTAATATTTTTAGGCAAAGAATCTTCTATTTCACTTTGGACCTTTACGTACGGACCCCCCTGTATATCTAAAAAATGTATTATTTGTATTGTTTCTTTTGCTTCATGGTGCATAAATAACTATTTAAAGCTCTTTAATATAATTTTATTTATAAAAAATGATTAATTACATGTACTTGTATCCATGTACCTAACGACTTCCCATTAACTATTGCTCTAGTTTAAGAAAAAACGCAACTTTCCACATTGGTTGCATAATCTCTAATAGCAAATCTAAATCGAATTAATCATGAAATCGCATCTTTGAGAAGTACCATTATCTTGAAGCAATGCTCGGTAATAAATTGTTTGCTTGCATTTCGAGATATTACTGGTAGATTAAGTTAATGTATTCACATGGATACTTCGAAATTTATAATAAGTCTTCCGACACGCCGATTAGTTTCATCATTGAAATTAAAACTGATGGTATTTATGCTCTGTAAAAAATAGAATATCCGTTATGTTTGAATTTCATTCTAGATTTTACTTAATTAATGTTAAAATTCCACTGACGCTTCACCAGTAGGTATTTTGATGTTTGAACTATTCTGTCAAATTCTTTATGGGTCTGTAACTTTCTCACCACAATGTATATTTTCGAAAAATCTATTTAATATAAGAAAAATCAAGTTCCGTATTGAAAAAATATTCCTACCCCAAAACAACACCCTGTATATCAGACTTTCTTAAAACAATACCGTATTTTGAAAGAGCAGAAATTTATCTTCTGTAAGTTCCTTTTGGCATTTCTTATTATTTTTTCTCTTATTTTTTGGGAATCAAACAACAATGATGTTTTTTATTTTTTATTTCGACGTTTCGGTAGCGTTCCAGCTGACACAACGAAAAAAATATGACAACTAGACAATCAATAATATTTTGAAGTTTAAGACTAAAAAACTTTGTTGTCAAATTTTATTAAGGTCCATTCATAGTAGATCACATCTCTGGTAAAATGTGCAATAAATATTTTATTTTATGACATTCTAACGATATGATAGTCTACTAGAAATGGAATTCAGTGAAGTCCACGTCCCAGGAATGGTTTTTTATTGGGATAGCGGTTTTTTTAGCTTATTTTGGAAATGTTGTTAATAAAATGCGTTTGTTATTACTTTTTTGTGTGTGATTACTTTTGTTTTCAAAATATGTATAACTCAGTTTGGTGATTTTGTGTATTGAAGTGTGTATCGATTAACAACTATTCCAATGATAAATCATAAGAAAACCTGGATAAAAACTTATGATGCTATCCTGATATCCTATCCTAATACTAGAGTGCCACCAGAATTTAGCTAACGCCTCGGCAGATAACATCATTATCCCGAGGTGGGGTAAAGGGCTCGACAGGAGTAAAGGAAATCGCATTGCCGATTCTTTAGCCAGGGAAGCGGCTGGACTAAAATTTTTAGGACCCAGTGACACCTATGGCCTAACGGAACTAGCCAAACGTTACACCCATGCTCAATACCTTAAGAGATAAGATGGAATCAAAGGATGCAGTCTTGCTAGGATCACCCTGGACGACCCTGGGAAGCTGGCGCCGAAGAAATATTTGGCGACGACCAGGAAAACCTATGTTTAACAGTAGGATTTCTGACTGGCCACTGTCAACTAAGGAAACACCTCTAGGCAGGATGTGTGAACAGGAAGATGAAACTGTCAGGCATGTCTTATGCGAGTGTCCGGAGTTATCGTCAGTCTTGGCCTACACCTGCCGATATAAAGGAGACCTGGTGACCTGTCCACCTTCCTGTGCTGCGAGCCTACGCTCATCCTTCCTCCATACTCTACAGATACAGATTCTTTGTTTTGATAAGATTCTAAAAATTCTATGAAATTTTTATGAATTTATAGTACCTAGATAGATAGATAGATAGTTTTATTGTGTCTAAGTGAATCACTTACCGACGTGTTAGACTTAGAAACCAGTAAACACAACCGATGCTGTAAATAAACAAAAAAGATCGATCGCGCAAAAAAATATTTTCAACCTATTTTATGTGACGTTCTCGCCACTGCCTTGAGAAACTTTGTAATGTTGGGGAATAAACATATTGTGCATCAGTGACTTCTCAACTGACAGCAAGTATTGTTTAACAAATGAATAAATTAATTTATTAGAAAGCTCGATAGCCAAATGAAGAATTTTGACCTCTACACTATTCAAATGTTTTAGTTGATTGATATAAAAAATAATATTGGTTGATTATTAGAAAACGCTTCTATGAGCACGTAGTCTCATATAAAATAATATACATTAAGATTGATATCTGCATTGTAATCAGATTATACGCATGCAACTTAAAATTGATTCATCTGAAATGATTGAATTGTTTTTAAAGAAAAAAAAACTATCGGGTTTCTTTGCTGATGTATGAGGCTGTAGTAGAAAATTGAAAAAGTCTTGAGGATTACGCAATTCGAAAGCGCCGTGCTTGATTTAATAAAAGATTACACACTTCTTTACAGAAAAACAAGATGATATCAAGAAAAACACTACGATATAACCTCACAATATCATAGATACACAGATTAATAGATATCGCAGAATAATAATTATTATAAATGTTGAAAAATATTTTTCAAAAACAGTGACCGTTCAACTAAGAAGCAACAACAACTTCCCGGGCTATGGGCACCAACGGATATTGAATTACACTTCAGAGTCAAACGGGGTTGGTATCTGTAGAGTAGGGAGGGTGAGTATAGGCTCACAGCAATTGGACCACATGTGACCCATTGTACATCCTCCCGAGGAGTTGGCCTCCTAGGTCATCGTCCATCCTGTCCTTCTCAGGAAGGTGGTCAGATCTTCTCTTTTTCTCGGCTTTACCTATTTCTTCCAATATTACATTGGGGCTGATTCCGCAAAAGAGTTCAGGCCCCAGAAAGGTATTTCAGTCCCCCTCTTCGCTAATTCATCTGCTATTTCATTTCCTTCTATTCCAGTGTGTCCTGGAATCCATAGTAAGGTGACTATATTGTCCTCGCCCAGTTCATTGAGTTTCTCTAGGCATTCCCACACCATTTTGGAACTGATTACACAAGAGCTCAGTGCCTTAATGGCTGCTTGACTATCCGACATTATGATAATCCTTTGTCTTCTGTATCCTTTATCAATATTGAACTGGGCGCACTTTCTTATGGTGTGGATTTCCGCTTGAAAGATACTTGGGGTTTTTCACAAGCTTTCAGAGTGTTTGGTTCCTGGCCCGAACACTTCTATCCCAGTTCCTTCTATTGCTTTTGAGCCGTCTGTGTTCCATTGAATGGCATTCTTTCCAAGTCTGGTAATGGTATTTGGATCCCATTCCTTCTTGTTGCTCAATTACGTAACGAATTTCTTTGAAAAGTTATACTTTTTCATCATACCGTCTTGTGGCATGTCCCAGGTTGTCTGGTTTTTAAGAAGTGAGGAGGTGGTTTTTTTTTTCATGATTCCCTCTCTACTTAGTCTGTATCTTGTTCTTTCTGCAACGCTTTCCACCACCATATGTAGAGGGATGAGGTTGAGAATCACTTCCATGGCTGCCGTTGGGCATGTTCTCATTGCTCCTTTAATGCATATGCAGGCTAGTCTTTGAATTTTGGAGAGGTTTTCTCCCGTCGTCAATAGGCTAGTTCTACTACTCCACGCAATGGCTCCATAAGTGATGATTGGTCTCACTATGGCAGTGTACATCCAGCTTAGGACTTTTGGGTTACAACCCCAGTTTCTTCCTGCCAGAATTCTGCACACCATTAGAGCCATTTTCCCTTTTATGTAATCTCCTTTTCGTGTTTGTTCCACAGGAGTTTACTGTCTAGAGTTAAACCTAGATACTTGACTTCTTGTCTCCATTCAATCTCGTTCCCATCAAGTTTTGTGGTTTTGAGGTTGAGTTTTCTTTTCTTAGTGAAGGCTATCAGGATGGTTTTAGTGGGGTTGATGCTAAGTCCCACTTGCCTACACCAGCTATTTGTATAGTTCAGACCCTTTTGTACAATATCACAAAGGGTGTTTTCGAATTTCCCCCTGGCTGTTATGACCCATATTATGGAGGTGTTCCTTAGTTGACAGAGGCCAGTCAGAAATACTGCTGTTAAACGTAGGGTTTTCCTGGTCATCGCCAAATATTTCTTCGGCGCCAGCTTCCCAGGGTGATCCTGGCAAGATTGCATCCTTTGATTCCATCCCATCTCTTAAGGGATTGAGTATGGGTGTAACATTTGGCTAGTTCCGCAATTGTCGAAGTCGTTAGGCCGTAGGTGTCAGTGGGTCCTAAAATTTTTAGTCCAGCCGCTTCCCTGGCTAAAGAATCGGCAATGCGATTTCCTTTACTCTTGTCGTGCCCTTTAACCCACCTCAGGATAATATTGTTACCTGCCGATGCGTTAGCTAAATCTTGGTGGCACTCTAGTACTAGCTCCGATACAAAACGTTGTCTGATCTAGGCTAATAGAGCTTATCTACTATCTGTGGAGATTGTTATATTTTTGCCAGAAATTCGTTTTCTGGTTAGTTCTTTTGTGGCAACTGAGATACCAGCCAGTTCTGTTTGAACCACGCTGGTATTGTTTCCCATTCCCCACTTAATCCTAAGGCTTAGTGCTCTGGAGTAAACTCCACTTCCTGAGCCTTCTTTCATTTTGAGCCATCTGTATATATGCGTATTGCATTTGCAGCATCTGAATCTGTGTTCCGTTTTATTTGTATTTTGTAGGGTTTATTACACACAAACCTGGATTCAATTGCATCATTGCCTGCCTTCAGCAGAGGTAGCGCAGTAAGCGCTTCTTGCCATAGGCTTAGCCTCAATTGGCCCACTCCTACTTCGGGGCTTACACCAACCGAGCGCAATCGTACCATGGCCATTAACGCAACCTCCTTGACTTACAGGTCCAGAGGGGTCAGACCAGTAATTAGTTCCATTGCCGCGGTTGGTGTTGTTCTCATGTCTCCTGTGATGTTTGGGGGTTGGTATATGTACAAGATATTTAACACCAACCATTTTGGTTTCGTCGTATTTGCGCCTCATCAGTACAAGGTATATGTTCTCCGTCTGAGAGCTCTAAGAGCTTAATCCCGGACTGAAGAAGACACCAAAATCACAATAGATACATGTCTTCCAGTAAGGAAAGGGTAAAAGTCGTGACAATAGCGACATCTTGGGGATTAGACTCCTCTTAATAATACTGAATTTTAAAAAATGGAAGGTTCCCTACCTTAAACTCACTCTGTATGATAAGCTTTCATTTAATCTTAATACCGATTTAAATTACATCATATTGCGGATATTAGTATCAACTTCTTCCTATAAAACTGTATATGAATAAGCAGCTATTCAAATAGTCTCAAGAAAGTGAAGCATTATGTAAAGAATCAAGAACTTCCATATATTATGGAATATTTATAAGTTATAAGTAACTAATGAACTTTTTGAAATTTATATTTCACTAATAATCCAGTCAATGAAGTAAAAAATTTTCATGATATCGAAAAATAATCCGAAAATTATAAGATTATAAGACTTAAAACTTTTTGCAAATTGTTAAGAAAGTTTTTGTCAAACTTGTACCTGGCAATTTGTTTTTAAAACTTGAGTTCTTTACGTTAGTTTAAAGCGACCGGGGGTGGCGGCGCAAAAGATCTGACCGTTACGTTGCTGCGTTATGTGCCTCGGTTATGTGTTTACGAAGCAGCGATTCATAGGCTAGAGAAAGCTGTAATGCCGCCATATATCGATGTCTCGGGTTTAAATTTGACACAAAGGTTGATAAAATATAATAGCATAATAATCGATTGTTGATAATCGATTACGAGATATACCTTACAGTTACGCACGTCCGTTTTAAACTGAAAAAAATGCTGGAAAGATTTTAAATTAATCGATAGATTGAAGAAGAGCGAGGATAGAATTTTGTAACGAAATAATTCATCTACTACTCTACAACTACAACTTAATGATAATCGATTGTTAATCGATCAATAATAATCGATTATAGATTTATTAATAATGATCAAAAATAGTCGATTATTAATCAATTGATAATAATCGATTGTTGATAGATTGGAAACAATCGACTTCTAATCGATTGGAAATATTCTAATATTAATCGATTATATACAATCGGTTATTAATCGATTGTTGATGAAGGATTGATGATAATGGATTATTAATCGATTGATGATAATGGATTATTAATCGATTGATGATAATCGATTATTTAATCGACTGTTGATCGATCAAAAATCATCGATTATTGATCAACTGGTGATAATTGATAATAATCGATTATATATGGATTATTAAATGAAGTTTCATCCAGAGTAAAATAAATTCTTATATTAATATATGTGTATTTATTTATTGATTCAAAAAATTTGATTATTGCTTAAATACGTGACACGATCTTCAATTTTTGAAATATATTGGGTATTTTATTTGAAATGTCAAAAATGACTTTAATTGAAGGCGGATACCAATAGCTCTAAATATTGTCTATGTAGTCATGGGCGTATCATACGTAAATTAGTAAAAGGATCATCTACAATAGGCGATTTCAATCAACCAAAACAGTGTCATAATTTTTCGTATGTAAGAGTGTACAAATCTTGAAGGCGAATTTAATAAAGTCGTTGAACTGTCGTTTTACTTTGGTTCAATTTCTTAAAACAAAAGAAAATTTCACTTATTTCTTTCTTCGACGGCAATTGTTGGTTATTGTCGAGAGCTATGAACTAGTTATTTTAATTGTATCTCTTATACTCGCAGTCGTTCATTAAAATAAAATCAATTTGTTATTGAAAGCACGTTCTAATGTGTTTATTAAATATCTTGATTCGAGAGAAAGTGAAAATACGCAAATACAATAGAAAAAAAATTATTTTTTCCAGTCAGTCTGTGGTTATCTCGCAAAATGTTATCATGGTCGATGTTTTCACTCCAATTTTCTTATTTGTATGTAATTAAAGAGAGAAGAAAATTCTTTCGAGGTAAAAATATTCATACCGAGTGTAAATGATGCATGGACCTCTGTAATTTTCGAATGGCTTGATAGATTTTGTTTAAATTATGATAGCGAAATAAATGTTTTCAAAGTTAACAATCAAATGTCAAAAAGCACCATATCTTCATTTCAATTTTAAATTTTAGATCGTCGGTACCTATAATCTAAAATTGTATAGTTAAAATAATACCCTTCTTGGTGTGCGTCATCGATTGTTAATGTCTTTCTAACACATTACGTAAAAAGAAATGGAAAAAAAGGCAGGTCTGTGATTAATCCTAATCAAAATATCACAATAATGAACCGTTTAAATGTATTACAAACGTTAACCCTAATCTTTGACTTAAAAAAATTTGATTGGTTGATGTTTAGATTACGCTCAAGCTCAACCTATCAATCAAGAGTTTACTTTCGTATCGGCAATAAGTCGTACGTCTTATTCTACTGTCACACTGACAGTTCTTGACAGGTCTGTACTTTGTTCTTTACGGTCAATTATTATTTATGAAAAGTGAATATTAATCTTATTGTTTTATTTATATGAATAATACAAAAATATGCATGAATACACGGAAAAACATCAGTATTTTGAAAGTTCTCAAGTATTTTCAGTTAGAAATATGAGCTGGTAATTATTAATTACATAGCCTTTTTGAATTTGGCTAAATACAATCCTGATGATCTTATTTATCAAATTTAAGGTTAGCTATATGTCAAAATAGCAAATAAAATAAACGACATGCCGAAAACCCCGATATACGTCACAATCGATGACGCACACCAAGAAGGGTATTATTTTAACTATAACATAACGTTGGCCTTTTTCTAACATGTCTTACCGGCACGTAGAACTCTTAATAGGTAACGGTATATCCCAGGGTTAGGATTGGATCTTTGCCTAAATTAGGATTTTTTGGAACCATCATACAAGGAAAAAGTCCGGTACAGAAACCATAACTTGGGCGCCAACTTATTTTTTATTATCCTCTTAACAAGTAAAAAGTACATCGATGAAGTCGAATCATATTAATTTATTTAGAACTATACTTTGACGCACCTGGGGGCCTATTCTGGAATGTCGAATGACATTTGTCGTATTCGACATATGTCGATAGAAATTGTCGCACAACATTGGCATCTGGCATTCTCAAATGCGTTCGACATCTAAGTCGCATGAGATAAATTTTGTCGAATAACATGAACTGGCAACACCGAAATTTCAATTCTATATCGTGTTCCATGCCACTTCTCTTGTAAAGTTGTAAAATAATGAAATGACAGTAGTAGTTATACGATCTGTGATGACCGTAATGATTTGGTTATTTGTTAGAAGTTAGAATGTACAATGTACTTACTCGAATGTAGAAAAAGAATAACAAGATAAACATGGAAAGTGAAACCAAAAAAAATTATTGCACCCAAAACCAAAAACTAACATTAATAAATTTAATGCAAGAAAAGGAAAATAAGCCTCTACTATTTGGAAAATTTTCTAGAGATAATTTACTTGCACGATTCCCTTGTTCTATTAAGGATTTTATAATAATGATTAGCTCTCTAGCTAATTCTTTAGTAAATCTGAACGTTTTAATAAACTTTCTGTCAGATAAAAATGTAAAACCGCTTCTATATATTCCTCGTCTCTCTCGAGGCCGCTGATACACTTCTTGATTTTCTAAATTTTCAATAGCAATTAATAAAGCTGCCATTTTCTCTATACAAAAATTTCTGAAACAGAACCTAACAAAAGTATTAAACAATGTTTTGAGTGTTTTCACTTTTGACATGTATAACGTTAACCTATAAATTTCGCAAGTAATGAAATTCTCGCATTCGACTTCAATTGTCGACTGCCTTTGACCATTCTACAATTTGTCTATCAAAAATTTGCGAAGGCGATATTTGAGAATAAGAATATTCAGATTTTATTCGACAAAGAGGATTTCTCGCATGCGACAAAATATGTCACGGTTTGAGAATAGGGTCCCTGGAGAGTCAACTCCAAACTTTTAAAACACAGAGTTTTTAGTAATATTCAAGCATAATTATGCTATAGTTTTATCACATTTTTCTTAGTGAGCATTCTCTGTTAGTGGAAGACTTTTCTTAACACATTTTCTCCTCCACGCAGTTAATAGAAGACTCTTAACACATCTTCTCTGCTGGACAGTTCATAGAAGACTCTAAACACATCTTCTCTGCTGGGCAGTTAATAGAAGACTCCTCAAAAAAATAGCGCCAGAAAAGAAAATTGCCGGTTATAAACAACCCTGATTTTCTGAATTCTTAACTGGAGGCGGGTCAAATAATTAACGGTCAAATTCTTTAAAAGTGGTTAAAATGAACACGTGTCCCACATCAAACAGAAAAGCGGCTTAGAAATATCAATAGAAAAGGCTATAAATCTTAGAACAAAGTGTAGGGACGTGTGCAATTTGAAAACAGTTTCTGTTTTCATTTTTTTAGAACGGCGGAACGTAGAAAAGGGTTTCTAGCGATATTCGTTTTTTTGGCAAAGGCGTAGAAGAAGGGTTTGAATAGAAATTAATTGGAAGTTAATGATAGAAGTAGATACAAAAAATAACTATAGATATTCTATCGTTACAAAATGTAGATAACTTCAGAAGGTAACTGATAAACTTAATAGTCTTCTATGTCTAGTTAAATGATTTTTCTCCCATTCGTAGAAAAAATGTTGTCCGGACGACTCGAAGATTTATCCTTATTTTTTATTAAATATCCCTATAAAATAAGCGAAAAATAACTCGTAAGCCTATGAGTACTCAATAAAAAATCGCATCACCTACTTCCGACCTAACAATAGCTTCTAAGTCGTAGTGCATGTCGTTTGGACATGCACATGAGTTCAAATTGTTTTTTTTTGTTTCCTATTATGTGAAATAAAAGGTAGGTATGTGATAATTGCCGTGACGTACCCTTATTTAGTTATTTCGTAATATTATATATATTTATATAACGTTTTAAAATAGATAATTGATCGTAACAACTTAAACAGTACATACAAATGGAAATATTTGCAAAACAAGTTAAATGGATATTCTTACAAATAAACTGACCCCGTTAAAAAAATATATCGTACGCCCATGATAGAGAAATTTTGAAAAATGAATGAACCCTTTATAAAATTAAAATTAACCATAACTACCAGCTGACAAAAATGTACGGAATTACTGTAGTCAACGAATTGCAGTCTATCTCTTTTAAAGATAATCTGCTCCTTAAGAACACCTTAAATTGCTATAAAACCATATATTTTTAAAAAGTAGAAGCTTCAGTCTATCCGACGGTACAAAAACATACAGGGTGCTTCATTTAAAGTGTTTAAGTTATTGATCTCCAAAAAATTCAAGTTTTTTCCGGTAGTCTAGGGAAAAAATACAAAATTGGCAACAGCGTGAAAAAAAATTTCTCAATTCCTGAAGCCGTTCAGTCAAAACCGCTTCTCGATATCTCAATCGGTTTCAAAGTTAGGGGCTCATAAAATGTGTCGGAATTCGAATGATCACCCTGTACATTTAAACACAGACCTGCCTTTTTCCATTTCTTCCAACGTAACGTGTTAGAAGGACATTAACAATCGATAACGCACACCAAAAAGGTTATTATAATAACTGTACACCCAATAATGTCAACATTACACTGATAATTTTTTACTGAATATAGTAACCAATCAAATTAATTAATTTCAAGTCATGTGACAAATTTCATCCAATCACCGCTGTATTACAGCGATAATACCCTACATGTGGTGTTTTCAGTTTGGTGTTTATTTTTTATTAAAAATTAATTAAACGTCAAACTGACAACTGGATTAAAAATGTCGCAAAGATTTGATATTGCATCTAACGATTCAATTAATTTACCAATTGTACTTTTCACAACTGTAGTTTTAAATAAAAATTGATAATATTGGAATATTGGATTAAAACTAATAAATTTTGTATTAAAAATTATTGAACGTCAGATTGACAATCAATTTTTTGATATCTACGAAGTAAAAAAATATCTTATCGAATACTCCTCGGGTCTTGATAAATACTCAAAATTTTGTCGTAGAGAATCCTTCAAGCGTATTGCTCAAAGATAATAGCCCTCGGCCTGCGGCCTTGGGCTATTATCAAGCAACACGCTTTCAGCATTCTCTATGACAAAATTATCTCGGTATTATCAAGACCCTAGGGGTATTACTACTGATAATTGCATTCAGACAATGTGGAACGTACTCCATTTGGCTGTTTCACACTGTATAGAGTGATCTACTAAAAACCAATCTAGATTTTTTTTAAAGTTGTGCACAATACAAGAATTCCAATTTCGACATCCCTCAGTCTGTCACCGATAATGTAAATCACATTGATTGGCGAGTGCTTCAAAGGCCCTCTAGTCAATAAAATTATATTCGTCGGCTTTTAGTCAATAATTCAATTGACACATGTCGAGTAGAGACCTGGGGAAATGCAACAGCAGACGATATTAAATTTGTGTATCGATTTTAAATGAAATGGAAAACCAATTCTACAGGGTGGAATAATTTAAAATATTCAAAATGGACAAGTTAAGAAGACGTTTTTATTCAAGCTAAAACCCAAATAGTTATTTATGTACTGTTGTAACTCAACTCTATGATTCCTCATAGAGTGTATACTCTTTGTACATATATAGTCTATGATACCTATTTGGTGTCAATGTAAAATGTCACGACTGTCATTAATCATTGTGTAGTTCTGTGAAGGGAAAGAATAAAAATGGACTTTTAAGTTTACGTTAGCTTATGTTGTTTTATTTTACCAATTTAATCAATAAGTGGAGAAAAGTGATCCCAATACTTTTCCCAACAGTACCAAGGGTATAAATAGATGTTTATGCCCTGAGGGCGACGTCTTATGAAGCCGAGGGCCTCTGGCCCGAGGGTTTGTAAGTCGCCCGAGGGTATACACATCTGTTTATGCCAGCGTTACATACAAACTTTTATGCCATACTAGTTCGTTATTGCAATACAAATCAGTGTTTTAAAAAATCCGGTTTGAATTAATTAGGAAATCCAGATCACGTGACCTAATATGGCCGTGCAGGGCAAACAATTTAGACAGATAGGTTAGTTTTGTATTGACTATTCAGTCATAAACGGTGCTCAAGACTTTTTAGTCGAATTTATAAGTATATTTTGCTTCAATTTAGTATATTTTATTAGTGTTTACTATATTGTTCATTTGATTAATATTTTTTATTTAAAATATATCACTTTTCTTAGTTTTTATAAATATTGTTATTGAACAAAATGCCTGCTACATACAGCCTGATATTTGATTTTTGATTCTGTTAAATCATCTCTATTGATTGCTGCTAACCACATTTCTCCACGCTTCTTACTTAATTCATTCTTGTGCACCAAAAATGTGTTCTTTAAAACAGCTGGGACCTTAAAAAAAGCTTACTTGGTCTCGGTTTGAACGGCTCTCACAACCGACTAACAAGTTGTTGGCATTAGAAGTAGGTGTTTCACTCCTGAAATCCGCTAGCATAAAAGTTTAATACTGCAGCTGATATCTTCCAATTCAAGCAAGTGAAATTTTAATGCCTGCAATTTCATAAAATTTTCACTTTTATTATAATATTGTATATGTTTTAGTCAGTGTGTACTTACCCGTAACTATTAAATAGTAATTCTTGATAGATGATGGACAATTTTTCATCAAAACGCAAGAAAAATATTGAAAAAAATTCATTCAGGACCTCCTAAGGTTCCATTATAAAAAAAATAGGATAAAAGACTATGTGAAAAAAAAATGAACAAATTAATGAAATAGTCTCAAAATCTTGTGGAAAAAAATGATCGATTTTTTAAATATTTTTGTGAAGTACGAAAGAGCTGCAAGTCACATGGAATGATAGCTACTGGTCTTCACATTGCGATGCACTTTGAATAATCGGGAAATGTCAATTTTTTGCAGGGTTATGGAACAATTCGTCCGCCCGCTTACAAGTTAATGCATAGAGAGCAGAATTCCTACAGGCAGAGCAGCGGCTGAAATGAGGAGACTTTTAGGTCTCATTATCTCGATAACTATCGAATTTTCGAAAAAAATTATGGGGAGAATTCTTGTAGATAATATGACGATCTTAATTTTTTATCTGAAGAAAAATTCTCCAATTTGCATATTTAGCCAGATATTAGCGAAAAGCTCATTTTCCCGGGTTTAGGGGGGCATTTCCCCTCCCCCTTCTCGTTTAAAAACACCTGCCGTGACCTACAAATTGAGCCCAAAGTGAAGTCTTCAGCGACTTTCAGGAACCCTCGATATTTTCAGGTGTTCAGTTACTGGACTACACTCTCTATATTGAAAAAAAAATCGTTTCTCCAGTTCGAAATCCATAAAAAATCCCAATCAAACAACTCAACAAACAATATTTTTATTCAAAGAAAATCTGTTGCTATATTATCACTAAAAAACATTGATTCGACTTTCAATTTACAATTCCGAGTTTCTTCCTGTTGATCCTCGTCGAACCGTATCGCTAAATTATTTTTAAATAACATATTATTAGTAGCGAACTTTAATGGTACAAAAAAACATCGAATTCATCGTTATACAATCTGGTTATATAATCTATTACTTCTGTATTGTATCCGAGTTGTTTTTAATTTTTTTATATACATTGTACTACTTTTCAGTTTTTTTATGGGTAGACTTTTTTTTCCTATACCAAAATATGGAGTGGGGAAACTCGTAATTAAATGAATTGTTTTAGAGAGGCCCCACAATGAGGTAATAGGTTTTGTTATTAACACAGATTAAGAGCGCTTTCAGACGAGACACTTTGTGCTCGGCTACTAATGTCTGAAAAGAATCGCGCGGCTATAAATTCATTAATATAAATAGACGCATTCACACGAGACACAGATTAGAAATACGTGTCCGGCCTATTTATATTAATGTATTCTTAGCCGCGC
>CAJUYI010002175.1:0-34949 GCA_910591695.1 Galerucella pusilla
TTTAAACTGATTTTCATTGAAGTTAAATGAAATTTTGTTGTCTTTTAAACGTTCTAAACCAATTTTCATTGGTTAAGTGTACAATAATTTCCATCAAAACTAAATCGATTTACTTGTTTTCACAGAAATAATAAAACAAGACAGGAAAACTAAATTATATTATAAAACACATTCCTTGTCAAATTTGACTCAGTACAAACACACAAAGTGGAAAGAGAACATCGAGTTTTATACGTGCTTCCAATGGAAGTCTAGACTACAAAGGAACCGTATTTAGAATTTGATTTTCTCACAAACATCGTATTTTCCTGGAGTTTCATGTACATATAAATATTTTATATTTCAAATTAAATATTAAATATATGTTTCCATTTGAATGATTATTCGAATTAATACAATTGCTGGAAAATCGATTGTAATCAACTTGTCTTTGTTAATTAATTTTATTGTTAAATGTTTAATATTCTGCGCCTAACAATGCATCGAGTAGATTTATGTATTTTGAGCACTGTAGTTTGTTCAACAGCATTTCTAAACAGAATCTATGATTTATTAGTTGGTAAAGATTACGTTTGAAGTAGGATTATATTTGTCGTTATCATAATTCAGTCGAAATAAAATAGATATTTATGATTGTTTATGATCCAAGCTCAATAGAAAATTTTATAAAACTAAGACTGGCCATAGACGAACAGCATGCTGCAGTCGAGACTGACTGCAAGATGCGGTCGCCGCAATCCGCGGACCACTCGAACAGCTCCTGGGCGGTCGGAGCAGTAGCTCTGCGGTCGAGTTTCGCCAAGCGGTCGAAGGTCGAATGCTTAGAGCTGCCTGACCCATCATACACGGGCCGCTACAAGCGGTTGCTGCCGACCGCACGCCGCTCTCTCCCCGCTCCCCGCTGAGTACCAATCCCTTCCTTCCGGCAGGCAACCAGTATCAGTATTGTTTTGCGGCCGAACACAACTGCTCCAAGCAGTCGTAGTCGACTGCATTATGCGGTCGGTCGTGCTGCAGTCGTGTACGACTCCAATGCGACCGCTCTAGAGCAGTCAGTCTCAGCTGCAACATGCGGTCCGTCTATGGCCATACTAACATTTATTGAAATTCCCAAAAATGGATGAATTTGCTAATGATGCAGTTCCTGGATTAATGCCTGCAAAGTCTGAGAGTGTAAACGAGAAATTTTGAATGGTGTCGTATTTTGCGGGATGATGTACATGATTGAGGGATTATTTTAGACTTTGACTCTGAAGTGTGATCCAATATCCATCGGAGCCTTTATCCCGGGAAGTAGTAGTTTCTTCTTAGTTGAACGGTCAATGTCTGTCTCTTAAAAGTATTTTTCAAAAACTTATAAACCGTTAAAATAATTATACTTCAACTAATGCCAGTGTGATGACCATAAAATAAAGCAATGCAGCCAGATATATCTTCTAAAATGTTCCCATTACTTCAGTAAACTGTTCTCAGAAAGCTAGTTTGGAAATATTTTGAAAAAATACATAATACAAATTTATTAGTAAGCATTGAAATAAGTCGCTCGAAATTGCTGAAAGCAGAGAAATTATTTAAAACAACTTTATGTATGCCCTCTACATTTAAGAAAATTTTGTATATCTGGCAACGCAGCTGCAGGTGTTCGATAAATCCAATCACCAAGTACAGCATTGTTTATAATATAAAGAAGTAACGGGTCACCTACTAAGGTCGACCACTGTAACATAAAAATTTTCAGCTTTGAGGGTGCCTTGAGTTATTAGAAAACAGTTGTATTGTTTGCTCATTCAGGAGCGTGTGTGAATTTTGTTTTATAAAAATATTTAAAATGATAATAGTGTCTATTTCTTGGTTGAGTGAGTGTAGTCAATTGATATCAATTTACTATTTTTTGGGAATCAAACCACAATAATGTTTTTATATTTTTTATTTCAACGTTTCGGTAGCTTTCCAGCTACCGATGTCAAGATTTATTAATAATTAAATACATTTTGGTCCCTTTCTGACACAAGGAAAAAAGAATCCAGTCTGATGAAAAAAAAAAAGCTAGATATCGAGCTCTAAATATGGGGAGGACCGCAATAGATCTGCAAAGGTTGCAGTGGGATAGGACAAAGAACCACTCCAATTCTCATCTAATCTAATCTAATCTAATCCAATAACAGAAGTGTAATAGTTGTGACAATACGACAATATTACAAGAAACTGTAATAATACTTCACCTACGACCTCCCCTGTAATCAGTCAATAACACACAGTCGGCATCAATGTAATGATGTCTATTACGCACGGTAAAGAAAACGCACAGCTAAAACGTAAATCGTACGGCTTCCCCAGCAACATCTGATAATAGACGTCGCCATTTTATTCAACATTGACTATTTGAAAATATTCGATATTGCCACGTCCAACTATGAAAAGCCCAAAGGGCTAAGTATGTATTGATTATAATTAAAAAATGAACTTTTGATTATCAATAATATATTAATAAAGATTTAACGCCAGTTCTTTAATGTGCTTCTTTCATTGGTAATAGAGTAATAGAGATGGAGATGGAAGCTTACCAAGTACCTCTAATAATGTAACTATTGTTGCTTATTCTTCAACAAGCGAAGGAAGCGAGTTATGATTTGTGTTCAATAACTGTACTGTTACTATAAACAATTATTATAATAACTAATATTATGGAATTAAATAATATTATTAAATTAATAAAAATATATATTGTTGAAGTTCAAGGGATTATTAATAATAAGATTATAAATACAAGTACAAGTAGATCGTAGGTAAAGTATAGTACGTAACTCGTGCTGTAAAGCATATTACACACTCACCGCTACGCGGAATCGTGCGTAACTTTTCCCATTCGTGCGAAAAATGCTTCTTACCACAAACGTTACGCAATATATCTACTATTAATATCTATTTATCTGCTGTCAAACATAATTGTCACGTATAATTGAATATAATCACAATAATAATGAGTGATCCTGTTTTGGAAGAAATGACGCGAAATATCGTGGACTTCCTTTTGCACGAAAAATCACGGAGTCAGATACAATACCGTATAATCGGTGTGAAGAATGGAGAATGGGGCTCTACTAAGAAAATCAATAATATTACTCATGAAAAAGTATTGTTGGCTTACTTTGAATTCTTATCTCAGGAAAGAAAACCAAAGTTTTTAGCGGAGGCATTGGATGATACATATTTATTTGAAAAAGTTGCTATGATAATTGGACTAAGTGGAGCATACCGAAGAGAGGAGTTGATAAATATGCTTGTTGAATATGTGATAAATGAAGGGTCCGTTTTTAGAATTACTTCACCGAATGAAAAAAATGAAGATAATGCAAGAATATCCCTAGATTGCATATGGTAGATCTTGTCAGATAATATGTGAAAATACGACCTGTTGGAATTCATACCTTTGGTGAAATGCCATAAGTTATGGCCACTTTTTTGAATTTCTAACTCTAAAAAATATACCGGTGATCGTATGCTTCATTTTTGGCCGATTCTGGACTTGATCTATGTACCGTGAAACATCAAGGCGGATGGAAAAGTAATAATGTTGCTGAAGACGACATCGAAGATTCGGAAGAGCAAAAGAAAAAAATATCGGGAGCAATTTTTGGTGCCAAAAAGCATCGATTACTGATGTAAAAACTTTGGAATCCATAGGAATTGACTTTTTCCAAGTACGTCATTGTGACGAATTTCTGTCACCCTACAACCTCACACTAAATTCTGATAGGGTTCATATAATAACCTATTTGGTATGCGTCATCGATTGTTAATGTCCTTTTTACATATTGCATTGGAAGAAATGGCAAATAAGGCAGGTCTGTGATTAATTCCTATCAAAATATCACAATATTCAACTGTTTGAATGTATTACAAACGTCAACCTACAAAATTTGATTAGTTTATGTTTATATTACGCACAAGCGCGACCTATCAATCGGGAGAAATTACATTATTTAAAATGGGATGCAGACGTTCCTTTCGTAGCGGCAATTTGTCTTACGCTTTTCTTTAATTTCCCACTGACAGGGTGTAAATGTTTGTCATTATGACATGCCATCAGATAATAGTTATTTACGTAATTAGTGGGGTATGGACATTATTAACGCACGCATGCGAAGTTTGCACGACGAGGCCGTGGGCCGAGTCGTGTAGTCACATAAGTGCGTTAATAATTCCTATCACACGTATTACGTACAAAATTTCATCTACAACTGTTTATTAGTATTATTGATAGTACCTATATCATAAAATTGAAAAAAAATTCAATCCAACGTATTTTTAATAATATTGACTGCAAACATAAGGTACTTTGTATCATATTTTGTGACCATAGCAGCAAAGACAAACAAAGCTGTAGAAATAAAATATATTAGTTGTCATCAAATTGTCAAAGCTGAATGAACAAAAATCTATAAAAATGAGCTCAAGCGAATGCAGCTTCCATTGTTATTCCAAATATTTAATTCTGGTATTAATATTTTTCTAGATTCTAATTATCGCACTAGTGCGATAATATACGTCATTGTGACACTGAAAATAGTGTCAAATCGTACCCGTTACATGACAGTTGTAGATAAAGTTTGTTCAGATCTTTCGTTATATCCCAGACTTTTGGTAATAACCATAAATAACACATTTTTTAACTTGAAAATTCACCAAAATACTCTTCCATTTCACGCATACCTACCCAAAAAAAATATTCCAAAAGTTCCACATTATTGTGAGTTTCTCCAATAGACAACTGATGAAGGTACAAAATAAAAGACCTAATTAATAATAGTAACGTGTTCCTATTAAAAACCGATTTAGAAAAACAAAACATTTTCATTAAGCACTTTATTGCTGTGGTCGTAATTTTTCGTTACAATCTGAACACTTTAATACGAAACTCTACTATAAATGTTCATCGATCCGCAGTAGTGAGGTCTAGCAAAAATACAAGAACGAGAACGTTATCCAAACCATTCTGTAATTACTTCAGACTTTGACCGAACTTAATGTCCAACAACTTTTTACCGCAAAGTATAGTCTGAAGGTAGATCGATTTATATATTTCCAGAAGTGCAATAACAAAAAAAAGAATTAGAATGGAAATAGGGATTTTAATTTTGTGGGTACAAATATTAAAAAAATCTACACGTTTCTCTGGAGTATATTAAATTATCTTCGCCCCACTCCTTTCAATATTAAACAGCCTCACACACTATCTTCAAATGTGAAGCACTGACTGGATACTAGGACTAGAGTATCCAAAGACGGATTTCTCCAAAAAGAACCTAGTAAAAAGACTACTGAGCTTGATAAAGCCTATACTGGTTTTTCCACATATTCGGTGCAACCAAAAGCACAAAAATCCTAAATGGGGAGGGGTAGAGTAGGCTCACAGCACTTAGGCCACAGGTGACCCATTGTACATTCTCCCAAGGAGTTGTCCTCCTAGGTCATCTTCCATCCTGTCCTTCTCAGGAAGGTGGACAGGTCACTAGGAGACATCTCCTTTATATCGGCAGGTGTAGGCCAAGACTCACCGAACACACATCTTATTGACGATAACTCCGGACACTCGCATGAGACATGCCCCTGACAGTTTCGTTTTCCTGTTCACACATCCCGCATAGAGGTGTGTTCACTAGCCCTATAGTATGGAGCTGTTTCCTTAGTTGACAGTGGCAGGTCAGAAATCCTACTGTTAAACGTAGGTTTTTCCTGGTCATCGCCAAGTATTTTTTCGGAGCCAGCTTCCCAGGGTCGCCCAGGGTGATCCTAGCAAGAATGCATCCTTTGATTCCATCAATTCTCTTGAGAGGGATTGAGCATAGGTGAAACGTTTGGCTAGCTTCACAATTGTCGAAGTCGTCAGGCGTATCACAGTCTGGTGACAGTCTGGTGGTGCCGAACCACTTCTTGTCTCGATTCAACCTAGCTTCTATCAAGTTTAACAGTTTTAAAGTTGAGTTTCCTTCCTTTAAGTGGTTTTGGTAGGGTGATGTTTGGTCCTACCTTCCTACACCAGCTATTCGTATAATTTAATACCCTTCGAACGATATCACAGCGGCTATTTTCAAATTTTCCCTTGGCTAGTATAACAATATCATTTTATCTTCGGTAGGATATTTCACACATACGATCCAGTCAACCATTAGACTTCACATTAACAGGTATGATCCTTTTCTTTGTGGACATCTTTCGGTTGTGCAGAAGGAGGCGATGTCTTTTCTTGTTCTCGTCTCCACTACTCTAGTGGTGAACAATTCCGACATCCATTCGGATATTGTTTTGCCTTCACCTCTTCTGTTCAATTTTCTTTTGACAGTCTCATGTTTAGTATTGTCTAAGGTCCGTTTCATGTCCAAAAACGCACAAACTGCAGTTTCTTGGTTACCTAAGCCTCATTGCATATCCTCCGTCAGATGTACCACGCAATGTAATGCTAATGTGGTTGGATAAGGCACCATAGTATTGGTGATACGGAGGAACTATGTCTGTATTATTATTTCCGGCAGTTTCATCCAACTTCACTGTATTTCGACCTTAACATTTTTTAACTTACAATAGTTAATGTCTCGGTAACACCAACATAATAGCCTTCGACTAATATATCATCTCATGAAATGTTAATAATATACACAGCAACTAAATTCCAATGAAATCTTCAGGAATCGCTTAACTGAAGGGTGTTTGAGATTTGGATCTGCACCACATACCAAGTGGAGAACATGGACTTCAACCCTTCCTTATTAACAATGGCGTTATAAGCATAATTCAACAAGTTTGAAGTAGATTAATTATTATATAACTTTTAACCATATGATGAGTAGATTCCACGAAGTGAGGGTTTATACAGTTAACTATATTATATAACTTATTGCTGCATGATTTATTAATTAATTTAAGGTCACATGGAATCTTTATATTCGATTTATGAGATAAATCCTTTACTAACTTCTACAGGATTTTATTTTTCCTCACACGTACTGACATAAATTGTTCATTATTCTATTTTGGGAATTGTAGCATCTGTTCCTATAAAATGATACATTGTGTCGTAAATTCAACCTGTCTCCTTACAGCAAAAATATCAATTTTTATTGTGGACCTTTACTTTGGTTAGTGGAACATATTGTATTGATTTATTAAGTCTACTATGCAAAAAATACCGAGACCCCAAATGTACAGGATCAATAAGACGGATGTTTTTGCTATGCTCTCTCAGACATTACGATTTTCAGACACAGGTCAGAGCTTTGCAAATCCTACACCACGCCATGGAAGTGATTCTCAACCTCACCCACTACATATAGTGGTGGAAAGTGTTGCAGAAAGAACCAGATATAGACAAGACTGTATGATGAAAAAGTATAACTTTTCAAAGAAATTCGTTACGGAATTAAGCAACAAAAAGGAATAGAATCCAAATACCATTACCAGACTTGGAGTGACTGACATTCAATGGTACTCATTGGTCTCAAAAGCAATAGGAGAAGCTGGGATAGGAGTGTTCGGGCCAGGAACTAAACACTTTGAAAGCTTGGGAAAAACCGCAAGTATATTTCAAGCGGAAATCCATGCCATAAGAAAGTGCGCCCAGTTCAATATTGATAAAGGATACAGAGGATAAAGGATCATCATAATGTCGGATAGTCAAGCAGCTCTTGTGTAATCAATTCCAAAATGGTGTGGGAATGCCTAAACAAACTCAATGAACTAGGCGAGAACAATACCATGGATTCCAGGACACACTGGAATAGAAAGAAATGAAATAGCAGATGAACTAGCAAAAAGGAGGACTGAAATACCTTCCTGGGGGCCTGAACCCTTTTGCGGAATTAGAGCCCAAACGTAATATTGGAAGAAATAGGTAAAGCCGAGAAAAAAAAAGATCTAACCATAGAATAATCTAGTAGGGCTTATACAATCAAAAATTATTCTGGGTGACTACAACCTGTCAACAAAAATGTCAACAATTCTTTTATTGACAGAATGTATTTGTTGGTGAATTGACAGAACGATGTATAAGGTGAATTTTCTAAACAGTCTGAATTAGAAACAACCACTTCGCAATGAGCATCAAATTATATCTCAATGAATAAGACATTTTTATTCATGACTTCGCATTTCTAGTTAATTAATCTTCGGCCGCTCCATTTATATACAGAAAAAGTAAAGCGCGTCTGAAAAATTTGGAAATTCAGCAGCGAGACTCACATGATGGAAAGAAACATGCCAGTAAATCGTCGAGTTTTTTGAGCGGATGGAATTAAGGCCATAAATAAACATACACAGCCAGAGGGCTTTTCATGATGTAGTGTTTCAATGAAGCTTTTTGTCGCAAGAGAAAGTGAAAGTGAAAGAGAGATAACAATTTTCAAATTTTATATAAATCGTTTTTTTTTTCAACAGATCTAACTCGGATATGTTTGCTGAGTAAACACAATGAAAGTAAATACAACATGAAAAAGATTTTAAATATTTATTGAAGAGGATTCCCGGTAAAATAACGGAAACAAATTTATAGGATTCCACATTTCCAGTAGAAAATTGAAAGCAAATATTTAGCCATTTCCTTGTAAACTGCCAGTTATATATCAGATCACCTTTTCCTGCCGGCTTTTTGATTTTTATTTCGTACGGGAATTATATTTGAACCGCAGAAAAACCAATAAAAATCAAAAATAGGCCCAACAACTTGTTTTTCATTCAAGTTCAAGTTCAAGTTTTTCATTATTTCCATAGTAAAGTACATATTGATAATAAAGTGATATTTGTAGTTATAAACATACATAAAGAAACCTAATGGAGCAATTTTACCTAGGCATGTCTGCCTGTTTTGTTACTACTCAATCAGGTAGTATTTACTCTGCACGTTTTATCTTTAAATAGCTAATATTGAATACATAAATATGAAGAAATAAAATAAAAACAAAACTAATTTACAGTGCAAGTAAAGTTATGAGACGAACAAATGTAGACAATTAATAAAACTAAATAATGGATAATAAAAAGAAGAAGACAATACTCACGCAAGGAAGTAGTAGACAAGACAATGAACAATAAACCAGAAGTTTGTTATTAAGCCATTATATAAAATATTTTATTTTGGTTAGTTATTAGATGATTTTTCAATTCAATTTGGAGTTTCTTTAATTTTTTTATTTGTCTGAGGGGAATCGGGGTTGTATTAAGAAATTTTGGACCGAAGAAAGATGATGATCTTTGACTGACTATAGTAACTGATCGAGTGAAATGGGTATTTTTGTGGTTAAATTTTTCGCCGCTTTTGTATATTCTTATTATACATTGATAAGCAAAAAGTAGTTTAATGTTAAGTATCCTCGATTCATTATACAATTTTTCCGTTGAAAATAGCCTTTCTTTTTTTAGTATGATTTTTAAAATAGTGTTTTGTGTTGTCTCTAAAATTTTAATAGTGGTGTGAAATGCTCCACCCCAGCTACTATACAATATCTTAATAAAGATTCCACCAGAGAATTATATAGTATTAGTAAATTTTTCTTTGAAAGAATTTCTCTTAGAACTGCTAGCATGGACAATATGTCGTGACCAGTGTAGGTGTTGGTCAAGTATAACATCCAAATATTTAATTTGGGACACTTTATCTATTAGAGGGCAGTTACAATCGATTTTTTGACAGTCATTAGTGTGCAGTTTGATTTCAAATTTGTCATGTTGTTTAACGATGGTTGAACTGAAAGTAATACATTTTGTTTTCAACACATTTAAGGTTAGTAGATTATCATTTAACCATAAACTAATCTTCCCCAATGCTGTTTCTGCGGTGAGTTTGACCTCTTGCCATTCTTTACCAGTGAAAATAATCACAGTGTCATATGATTTTACCAGGGAAGTTATCAATTTGTGTAATGTTATTCATATACACGAGAAAAAGAATTGGTCCCAATACGGTCCCTTCTGGAACACCCACCTTTACTAGGGAATTAGAGCTTCTATCTTTTCCGATTTTAACGCGCTGGGTTCTATTTGATAAATAGTTTTTAATATGAGTTCTAGTGGTACACCTCTTATGCCGTAGCTATTTAGCTTACCAAGTAGAAAGTTATGTGCGACGGTGTCAAATGCTTTGGCTAAATCGAGAAATACTACACATTTTAATGAATCATCTACTGCGCCAACCGTCTTTTCTAGAAAATCAACTACTGCATCTTCAGTGCTTGAATTTTGTATAAACCCGTACTGACATTCTGTTAATATGAACATTATGAACATTAAAAAAATTTATTAATCTGCTTTTAACCGCATTTTCAAATATTTTGGCTAAGTTATTGATTGCTGTAATTGGCCTATAGTTGGTTAGTTCTCCAGGGTCACCGGATTTCTATACAGGGATGGCAACAGATTCCTTCCATTGACTTGGAATTTTTCCTGATTGAAAGGAGAGATTAATAATATGCGTTAATGGAAGAGTAATATACAATATGTATGTATGTTTTTTATTGTAGTTGCTGTTGGATTATCTGGGCCAGGTGCAGAGTTATTCTTTAATTTACTTATTGAAATAATTAAATCATTCATTCATACGTTCGGGTTGTGCTCAACAGCTTGTACTGAATCTTTGTACCATGTTATCTACCTACTTCCATTCCAGAAGCTTCTTGTCTTCTACATAGGCCACCAGTTTCGATTATGTGAGTAGGTGTTTCATCGTAGAGTTCACATTTTCTACACATAGGCTCACTAACTTCGCCCATACTCTGCAGATACTTCCTCAGGGTACAGTGTCCAGTCACCAGGTCGGTAACTCTCTTCAAATTTCTTTTAGCCAGTTTCAACAGCCTGGACGAGAGTTCCTTGTATTAGAATTGAATGAGTAATGTACGTCGAAAGTTGTCTATAAACTACAAAGTTGCATAAAATTATTTTGCATTCGGTTTGATATTCGCCTCCACACTATCTAACAATGTCCATTCCAACAATACACTTGAGTAAGGGACCCGTATCGTCAACGCTATTCTCTTGTTTTAAAGTATCTTCTATGCATATTTATAGCGGGGAGTAGTTGTTTGTTTATGGAAAATCTACCTTTGTGACATTATTCGGTTGGCAGAATTAATTTAGTGAGATACACAGACACAAGGAAACATCTTATAGCTGTGAAGCTATTGCATTCCAAACCACATTTTCGATTTAATTGGATAAAAAGCGCGAATTTCTTTAGATCTTATACAAATTTAACCTAAAAATTGCCTCTAATCAACTTCTACTTTATGATGCACGTGGAGTTCATGTAGGTAATAACCTTCTTGGTGTGCGTCATCGATTGTTAATGTCCTCCTAACACATTACGTTGGAAGAAATGCAAAAAAATGCAGGTCTGTGATTAATCCTAATCAAAATATCACAAAAATGATCTAATCTTTTTATTTTTTTATTTTTCACATACACTGCGTCAACCACTTGGGTCATTTGCAGTTTAAATAAATATGGAGTTAATTACAAATATGAAAAATAAGGTTAACAGCTTATAAATATTTATTGACTTGAGAAATTTCAAGACTTTATCTAATTTGTCCGTAAAAGCTGTCTTTATATTATCGGGAACACCACACACATAATCAAGATAAGGACACTCTGGAATAATATGCTTCACAGATTTAACACACTGGCACTGATCACACAGAGGAATGGCTTCTTTGGACATCAGGTATTGGTGGGTTATGCTGGTGTGTCCAATTCTAAGCCTAATTGTCACTTGATCGGATCTATTGTTTGGTAGGGAAGGAGCTCTAGATACATCGGGTATTATTTGGTTAAGTTGATTGCGGGGATTCAAATTCCATCTCAGCTGCCTTTGATTTAAAATATTTGATTAGTTTATGTTTAGATTACGCGCAAGGGCGACCTATCAATCGTGAGGAATTTCATTATTCAAAATAGGATGCAGACGTACCTTTCGTAGCGGCAATGTCTTACGTCTTTTTCTACTGTCCCACTGACAGTTCTCGTCAGGTCTGTACTTTGTTGTTTACGGTCAGTTATTATTTATGAAAAGTGAATATTAATCTTATTGTTCTATTTATTTAAATAATACAAAAATATGCCTAGATACACGGAAAGACATCAGCATTTTGAAAGTTCTCAAATATTTTCAGCTGGAAAAAGAAGCTGGTAATTATTAATTTCATAGCCTTTTCGAATTTGGCTGAATACGATCCTGATAATTTTATTTATCAAATTTAAGGTTAGCTATATGTCAAAATAGCAAATAAAATAAACGACATACCCAAAACCCGGATATACGTCTCGAACGATGACGCATACCAAAAGGGCTATTGAAAGTACTATATAAACACACCTTATTCACATTTGGAATAGATTTCAATGCTGCCAAGCTTTCTAACAGTTTTTCAAGAAATATTATAGAAGCATTATATTGCGGCACAATGCACCTTTATTACTTTTAGACTAGTCTTCTATTATGGACAGTTTTTCAAAAAATATAGTTAAACTATTATAATTTACTATTGCTAGCCTAAATGCATTCCATTACTCTTAGACTAGATTGCAATATTGCCAACTTGTCTAAATTTTCTACTCAAACAATCTTTTTAGACGACTCCATCTGAAAATTGCTCGTTCTGTATTAATTTACATACTGAAAGTTGCGTTTTGAGTGTTCCATGTAGTGAAAGGGACAGTTCCGTACTGCAAAACACTTTCGGGACGCTTTCGGGACGATTTAATCGACGAACCAGGAGAGGTTCATTTTGTGGTTGTTTTATTTTTATTTTTAAGTCTCATTTTATTGTTTGCGCGATCGATCTTTTTTGTTTATTTACAGCATCGGTTGTCAGGACGGTAGGTCGTGTTTACTGGTTTCTAAGTCAACACGTAGGTAAGTGATTTAGTTACCGTTCATACGTCGGTAAGTAAATTACTTACGGACGTCTTAGCCCTACATACATTTGAGTGATCCTAAATAATATATTACTTCATCCATTACACAAAAGGAACAAAAAAAATAAGAAGATTTATACTTTTTCAATGAACAGAACCGAACAGAACAATTTAAAAAGTAATAAATACACTCTGAAAAAGGATTGTTTGGTTGAAGTAAACGTATTTGTTTGAAAATGATTTGTTTAGAATTAACAATTTGTAATAAATACAAAAGAATTGAGTGTTCAATTAAAAAACTCAAATTGTTTGAATTGAAATTATAAATTGTTTGCAATTACTATTTGGATAACTTTCTTCCAAATATTGCAATTATTTAACTTAAAGAATGAATATTCATTTACGCTGAAAACGGTTGGTTTGAATTGAATAATCACATTTACTTAATAAAAATTTTATAATAATAACAAATGTTGTTTAACTCAAGGTAATAGGTTTTGAATGAAGAAATTTGAACTGTTTAAATATAGATTATGAATTGTTTGAAATTAAAGTTCACATTTATTTGTTTCACATATGGCAATTATTAAATATAAAGGAAATATTTGTTGGAAATATTTAAATTTGTTCAAGTCAAAATATAAAATTCTTATGGATAATGAATCATTGCTTTGAAAGTATAGATGCCATAATGTTATTCTACATTGTTGCATATAATTTGTTCTAAAAATATATTTCTTTGAAATTAAAAAACATTTCTAAATTTCTTAGTTTTAAAGAAATTAAACACCCAATCACGAGCATTGAAACGTGAAAACCCCACCCCTCTCGTTTCGTCATAGTAGTAGTTGGACTGCAGACAATAAGTAAGTAGGTACCTACTCGGCCCTTGTCTCTGTACTCGGTGTGTTTATATCGTGGACCGTAGGTACTGTATGCATACGATCAGAGACAAAACCCGTTAAAAGTTCAATTTATTTACATTATGGTGTTTTGTATGGATTGTATGCATACAACGGTTATATTTTAAAATTGAACATTTACTGCCAAGTCACAGATTAAAAAAGATCTCATCATCAACCTGTGGCCAAGTTATGGATTTACTGGGTGTGTGTGAATTGTCCCACCTAAGGGAGTGTTTTGCTGCTATGTATATATTTGTGTTTTGAGTGGCAATCATAGTATCCCAGTACAAAAGTAACCGGGTTAGTTGTCTACATAGATTAATCCTTGAATTCGTCTCTATGTATGTAGGTACTTTTTAAGTTTTGTATATTTCGACACGTGTTTACAAGTAGTAGTTACAGTAGTACTCAAAATCAATGATTCTATATTTGTGTTATACAGGGTGGGGCAATCTTCTGACATCGGAGGATTACATTGTTGTGGTGAGAGATAGAACTTCATAGTTTTGTGTGAGCTAATACAGTTACTGAGGGCACATTTTGAAAATACTTTCGATTCTACAGGGTGTTCCAAAACCACGTAGCAGCACAAACTTACATTTTTTAAAATAGAACGTACTATATTTTGTTCAAGAATCGAAAAGATCTCACCGAGAGCGTTACAAAAATATAGCACTCTAATATATTGTAATTATTGTAATGGTGTTTTACAAAGATATGGCCAATTATTAGCAAAAAAGACCTCCTCTATAACACTCCTCAGAACAGTAAATTAAAATAAATCGACAGGTCTTTGTGTTCAAATGTCATACACACATCATTGGCTGTGCTCAGTATTAATTACTTTTTTCATTGGTGGCTACTTTAATACAGGGTGAAACAAAACGCAAATCAAGCAATATCTCAAAATTTTTAAATGAATCACCCTATAAGTCTTTTTACAATTTGTTAGTACAATTAATAAACTTTCAAACGATGTAGTAAACTTAGGGGATTAGTTAATGGAAAATCGTAGATATTTTATGATAATGGTCAAAAACAAGTATTTTACATACACAAATTAAATTGTATTAAATTTTTACATGCAACCTCTTGTAAATGTCAACATTTCTAAGGCATATATTTTAATCGTAATTATAGATGCATCTACAATATCTAATCAATGAAATAAAATGTTTGCTAATACAGTAGGTACCTACCTGGAATTACCAAAAATTTCAAATTTTTCATGTTTCATTGTTATTATAGGCTTGTTTGAGAATTGGCGAAACATAATCAAGCCATATTTTTTATTATATCAAGTGGGCTACTATCAAAATAGTATCTACTAATAAATGTCAAAGAAATATTGCTGTATTCTTCGTTTGTGTTTAGGAAGTTGATTCAAACACAATAGTTAACTTGTGGTTCCAACAAGATGGAGCATCTGTATATCAGAAATTTTACCGACAGGTGGATAGGACGTGGTGGACCAATTTCGTGGCCTCCTCGATCTCCAGATCTCACACCGATGGATTTCTTTTTATGGGGATACATCAAGCAGCTTGTGTATCAAACGCATTTTCCACAATAACTCCAGCTATGTTGGAAAGAGTAAGATCCTCGTTTTTGAAAAGAATTGTATGGAAGTAAATGATCGCCATTTTGAACACTTAGCATAAACTACTATACTTTTTATAGAATGTCAATGTTCATTTATGTAAATGTGAGTGTTCTTATAATGTTGGTTTTCATAATTGTTAGTTTTTCAAAAATAGAAAAAGTTGGAAAATGAATTACAAGCTTGCATTTTACATAACTAAGATATACTGTTTGTGGTGACTTGAGTAATTATTTCGTAAAGACTACAAACTGCTTTTATATTTATTAGTACCTACTATAATGACATTAGCCTACTTACAGTAAACAAAAATATTTCTTCCAACATAATTCCTTCTTTCCTTCCTCTAATGGTAAGAGTAGAAGTCAAAGATATTTTAGATGCATCCAAAATTACGATTAGAATTTATGCCTTAGAAATGTTAAAATTCACAAGATGTTGCATGTAAAAATTTAATACCATTTAATTTGTTTATGTAAAATACTTGTTTTTGACCATTATCATAAAATATCTACGATTTTCCATTAACTAATGCCCTAAGTTTACTACATCGTTTGAAAGTTTATTAATTGTACTAAAAAATTGTAAAAAGACTTATAGGGTGATTCATTTAAAAATTTTGAGATATTGCTTGATTTGCGTTTTGTTTCACCCTGTATTAAAGAAGCCACAGATGAAAAAAATAATTAATACTGAGTACAGCCAATGATGTGTGTATGACATTTGAACACAAAGACCTGTTGATTTATTTTAATTTACTGTTCTGCAGAGTGTTAAAGAGGAGGTCTTTTTTGCTAATAATTGGTCATATCTTTGTAAAACACCCTTATAATATATTAGAGAGCTATATTTTTGTAACGCTCTCGGTGAGATCTTTTCGATTCTTAAACAAAATATAGTACATTCCATTAAAAAAAATGTAAGTTTGTGTTGCTAAGTGGTTTTGGAATACCCTGTAGAATCGAAAGTATTTTCAAAATGTGCTCTCAGTAACTGTATTAGCTCACACAAAACTATAAAGTTCTATCTATCACCACAACGATGTAATCCTCCGATGTCAGAAGATTGCCCCACCCTGTATAATTCTTCAATAAATATGTTTGGTCAGATATCAAGACTTCTCACTTAAATTACCTTTTCAGTAATCTAGACTTTTCGAATTTGGTTTTAGTTTTGTAGAACTTTGTCAATGCTGCACAAACACTCTTTAATATATTATGACTCATTATAAAAATACATAATAAAAGGATTAAACTAAACAACTCGAGTTTGTACAAAAGAAATTATTTTGAAGTTTTAAAAATGTATTGTTCCATTTAAACTTGTAGTTGTTTAAAATTAACAAAACAAAACAAGAGATGGTTATAACGTTTTAAAGAAATTAATTGTTTATATTAAAATATTAATTGTTTGAAGTAAACAGCTTGGAGTTTGGATTGAAGATATAATTTCCTTAAATCTAATCACCTGAATGTTTATATAACACTACAATTAGTTTGAATGATACCAAAGTCTTGTTTAAAATTTTAAACAAACCGAAATTTTAACTTAACACCTCTGTTTGGTTGACTCTATTCAAACTTCAGATTTGTTTATCCTAAAAAAAATTTCTTTTATTCAAGAAAATCTTTTTCAGTGTAGTAATAAAAAAGAATTTCACCAAAATGCAAATTATATTTTAAATTGATTGAGAGATATAAATGTCACTTTCGACATTTCGTTCATTTTGAAGAAATTTAAATTATTTCATTCGAAATTTATTCCAATTTTCAATACGATCGCGCAAAAAATGGTATAAGCACCTCGAACGTTAAGGGTAATACCGGTCTCCAGCAAAAAACATTGCTGTCGACCGGTAAACAACCCTCACCGTTCTTAATACTCAATATACTATGGTTTATAAGATAGTACAAGATAATGTGCAAATAATTGATAAATTAATATTGACATTGCAAATATCATTAAGTACATTATATTGTTCAATAAATAAAATGTTTATAATTCTCTAATATTTATTTTCTTTCCTCAGTGTAATTGAAAAAGTTTTGGATCTTATGCGTCGTCTAAAAAATGTTGTGTACGCCGTGGCTGAAATACTACTTTGTTGGCCTCGTCTGTTGCTCGCCTCGCTTTGCCCGTCTGGTAATTTTCAGGCCAGTCCAACAAAGTAGCACTTCCAGTCCTTGGCATACAAATAACTATTTTAGTCTCTTATTATGGACAGTTTTTCAAAAATTATTGTTGAACAATTACAATTTGTCTTCTACTCCATATTGTTAGCTTAAGCGCACATTTATTTCTTTTGGACTAGATTTCAATGTTGCCAAGATGTCAAAAATTTCCCCTTATACGAGATTATCTTTCATATTTTGAATATAGAATTAAAAAAACTGTAGATAAGTTAGTCTTAAACACTTATACAAAATATTCTATTCCAAGAGAAATGTATTTTTGCATTCTTTGGAACCAATTCCTCAAGCAGTTATTCCACTCGCTTGTTTGTACATTCAAAAGAGTTTTTCGAAACTACTTGACCCGCATTTGAGAAAATTGTCACCACCATCTTTCTCGGAAACACTTCAAGAACGTATAATCGGTATATTGTTTCATTCAAACATCCTCCTATTGACATTTATTTACTGATAAAACTGTATATATTTTCTGAATTTTCTGCATTGAACCGTTTTTTTTTTCATTTTATTTGCTTTCTGTTTCCCGTCAACAGATGCGGTAGTCAACGAGAAAATCATTTTTCACCGATAATTAATCGACTGACACATCAACTGTAAAAATTCCGTTTGGGTATCCCGGTCTGAAACTTTGGCGTTAACTGAACATGACAGTTGATTTTGATTTTCAATGTTCGTCGACAGGCGCCAACAAGGCTGTTATATTATGCAACACTTAAAAGACATGTTTGTTCTGGCGACAGGCATATTTCTAGATTGTTGACTAACACTAACATGGCCTGTGCGTATATTAATCGCTATGTTAGTCGAAGGACCAGGAATAGCTAATTATATACAATCAATGGACATGATTTATACGCGTTTGATATGTCTTACAATCAAAACTAGCGAAATCAAGAATATACAGGATGTCTCAGAAGTTCGTACATAGCCTTCTTTCATTTTTGAGCGTAGATTTGAATGAAAGTGTGAATAAATGCTAATTTCATTGAAAAAAAATTAGATATTTAACATTTGGGAAGATAAGATTTTCATCACTTTTTCACAAACTCTCTATACAATAAAGCAGTTTTTGACGTGTCACCAATTACCTTAACCTTACTACTGGTAAATCCAACTTCTTCCAATGTTAGGATTGTTCATGTAGAATCTTTAATAAAAATGCAAAAAATAAACAGAGTGATGTATTGGAAATAACAAAGTTCATCATTATTCCGGAAAAAAAAGCATCTGACAACAATGTATATGTTAGCGTGAAAGACCGAAAGTAGTGAATGTCAACATTCGCCGGTGGATGTCAAATGCCTTGGTGAAAGTCCGAAAATTTCTTAATTCTTATACATTCGGACTTTCGTCGGTATATGTCGAAAAACACAAATGAGGTCCGGTGAACCTCGTACACTGCAGGTTGCGACAAGTTTTTAGATGGTTCCAGCCCCTTGTTCCAGTTAGCTTTGTCTTCGTAATTCTAACGCAACGTTTGACAGCGCTCCCTAACCTAATTTAATTTTCTTATTAGAAATTATAATTTGTATTCAATGGCTACTACAGTGAATCGTGATAAGTTTTTTGGAAAGTTACATGCCTTAATTGGAAGTAAACGAGAAGACAATTGTTTTTATTTGTCACAAGAAAAGTACTCTAAAATCGTTTCTGAAGTAATTTCTGCTAGAAGTAAGTGTAGTACACCTTTGGACTACAGACGTTTAAAACGTTTTGACATTTAAAAAGTTAGTGATGGAGAAAAGTTAATTGTGCCATTAAAACCAGGAGAAACAAATATCCAGTATTATGTCACTAATGATGAGTTGTTTACAATACATTCTGAAACTCACATAAGAACAGGCCATGGAGGAAGAACACGAATGCTTGAAGAATTGCAAGCTAGATACAAAAATATTACTTATGAAGTTGTAATGTTGTATTCAAATTTGTGTAAACAATGTCAAATAAAACATAGTGCGTCTAAAAAAAGTATTGTTGTGAAACCAATGCTCAGTTCCGAATTGAACTCTAGATGTCAAGTCGACATGATAGACTTGCAATCACACAGGGATGGTGATTACAAGTTTATAATGGTACCTATTTCAAGATCATTTAACCAAGTTTGTCCAGTTACGACCTTTTAAAAGCAAGAGATCGGAAGAAGTAGCATATCACCTTCTCAAATTTTTTTTAACATTTGGTGCTCCCGCTATATTGCTATATTGATAATGGCAGAGAGTTCAGTAATCGAATCATAATATATCTGAACTATGCGCAATGTGGAAAGATGTTAAAATAGTGCACGGAAAGCCTCGTCACAGTCAAACACAAGGCTCAGTTGAAAAGGCCAATCAGGACATACAAAATATGTTAACTGCTTGGATGCAAGACAATGATTCAAACAAGTGGTCAGAAGGTTTGCCGTTTGTCCAATTCGCCAAAAACACAACTTATCACAAAGGAATACGCCAGAGTCCTTATGAAGCCCTGTTTGGCGTTGAACCAAAAAGGGGTATAACATCGTCATCTCTCCCTCGCGGGCAAATTTCAAACATTGAGACCGAAGAACAGCTAGAAGCATATGTTGAAACAGACATGGATAATGAAAATACCATTGTAGCTGATCCGCAACCTGGCACGTCTTCATCTCAAGCACTGACTGACCCTCAACCTGACACGTCTTCATCACCAGCACTTACTGATCCACCACTTATACATCTTCATCTCAAGCACTGACTGATCCTAACACATGTAGATCAGCTAACAAAAATGGTACCTTGCAGCATCGTTTCACCCGAAATCAGTTCGTAATTTGTAAAGAAAAGTTACTTTCCATGGACGAAGTTTCAACTGAAGAAATGTCTCTAAAAGAAGCAGCTTCTGCTAATTCAAAACGTGGAGGGCAAGGCTATACACGTTGAAACTGCAAATGGAAGTTTTCCACGACTAAATGCAGCTGTAAAAGCAAGGAACTTTTGTGCAATTCGAAGTGCCACGGTAGTTTAAGTTGTTGCAATAAATAAGATATTGTTCTTATTTTCTATATTTCATTTTATATTTTTATGTTCTACTGTTTGTTTTGAGTTCAACTAAGTCCTTTTCCCATATTATTTCGATGTATAAAGACCTATGGATTTTTTTTGTTTTTATTTCCAAAAAAAAATTCTTTTTAACACACATCATGAGTGCATCCTGAATGTCGATAATCGCCGGTGTAAGTTAGAAATAATAAAATTTCAACAATATTTCGGACATACGTCCAGAAACGTTGAGAATGTTGACATTCACGGGTGTATCTCGACATTCTCCAGATTTCGGTCTTTCACGGTAACATATATACCACAAAAATATCAGCCATATCACAAGGTCTGTAAAAGTCTGTAAAAATCGTGTGATCCGGTCCATACTTAAAACTGTTCAGATGGTTTAAGCTACTTGCCGAGAAAAAGCATGTATATTTAAAATGGTCCTTGGGGACACGTATATTTGGTTTTTCCGGTTTCTCTAGGAAGCAGTCAGCTCTGCAAATGGAAAAGTTTTTGGTAGAATTGCGGTAGAAATATTGATTAATATTATTCCACCATCCAGACCGTTTTATTCACTTATTCAAGCTTAAATTAATTAATATACAGAATTTTAAATGAAAACATATCCTTTGGTTTTGCCTCTTAAGCATATACAGGGAAATTTGTATCAAAATCTGGGAGATGGTAGAGGGGAAGAAAATGTTGATAGTACTCATGAGACCTCTAAAAAATACATCAAAACGGATATTATTCCATGGTATCCCATACCTCAAAAGCCACATCTACAAAATTATCTGTTCACAAACATTTAATTAACTATACTCACACTTATTTTTCGGTGAAAATAACAATTATTTGCAAATACCTGCCAAGAAAATTGCACATTCCATGGAGTCATTACATTATATGCTTTTTAAATGTTTCATGTATAGTTAAAATAATACCCTTCTTGGTGTGCGTCATCGATTGTGACGTATATCCGGGTTTTCGGCATGTCGTTTATTTTATGGTTTTAAATGAAACTAACTGTTTTTAAATGACTCCACAATATATTTGTAAAAATCTGTAAATTGCAAGTAAATTGACAATTGTTTCGATGATATTTATATTTATATTGTGGAGTCATTTAAAAACAGTTAGTTTCATTTAAAACCATATGATGAGTAGATTCCACGAAGTGAGGGTTTATACAGTTAACTCGTTTATTTTATTTGCTATTTTGACATTTAGCTAACCTTAAATTTGTTGAATAAAATCATCAGGATCGTATTAAGCCAAAGCCGAGAAGGCTATGAAATTAATAATTACCAGCTTCTTTTTCTAACTGAAAATACTTCAGAACTTTCAAAATGCTGATGTTTTTTCGTGTATCTAGGCATATTTTTGTATTAGTTAGATAAATATAACAATAAGATTAATATTCACTTCTCATAAATAATAGTTGACCGTAAGCAACAAAGTAGGTACACACCTGACAAGAACTGCCAGTAAGACAGTAGAAAAAGACGTAAGACACATTGCCGCTACGAAAGTTACGCTGGCGCTGGCGCGTAATCTAAACATCAACCAATCAAATTTTTGTAAGTCAAAGATTAACGTTAACGTTTGTAAAACATTCAAACGGTTCATTATTGTGATATTTTTATTAGGATTAATCACCGACCTGCCTTTTTTTCCATTTCTTCCTACGTAATGTGATAGAAGCAGATTAACAATCGATGACGCACACCAAGAAGGGTATTATTTCAACTATACCTACAATTTTGCCATTACGTCATAATCGGTGACGTATTCTGCTGTTTTACGTATGTCTATATTAGTTGCATGTTATTTTACAGTTTAACCTCAAAATTATAATCACTGACATATTTGTTAAGAATTGTTTTCAAAAATATGTCAACTGAACTGAACTGAACTGAATGAGAGCAAGCTGGACAACGTATGACTTAACTGCAAAGGATGGTTGAACAAACCATATATTGGAGTGACATTCACTGAGACCTGAAATATCTATTTTTCCTCCTCACTACTTAGTTCCTAGGAAAAATCTCAAAGACTAGTAGTTCCTTCAGTCCCGGGAGAATTTCATGATATCTGCAGGCTTTAACCCAGATAAACGACCTTCTTCTATCCAATAAACTCCTAGGTGTTGTGCTTCAAGATTTTAAATCGCTTTGCAATTCACAAATATGTGGATAGAGGTTTCTTCTTCCATGCCACAGAATCTACAATCTTCTTCCTCCACTATTTTGACCTTTTTCTGGTGTTTATTCAGGCAACAATGCACTGTTAGGATTCCAGCTAGAGCCAACACTGCGCAGTGTAGTTTTACTTTGACCCATGCATTCATTGGATCTCAATAGTTTGTGGGCACCCAGCAGTTCTTTGATTGTTTCAACTCTAGTAGATCTTTCCAATGGTCAGACCTCGTTTTTTCTGCTTTGCCTATTTCCTCCAATATTACATTGGAGCTGATACCATCTAATTATATAAGGAAAAACAGTTTTCACATTTCCACTGTACCTCTCTCTATCTTTTTCAGCGGCTCGAATCAGGTATCTGATGTTTGACAGGGTCTCTCTTTCGCCCTCCGGACCTGAAATATCATTCACCAAATAAACTAATCGGCTTTGTCAAGAAGCTGAATTTGTTTGGTGAAATCTGAATAGGTGTGAGCCACAATAGACTCTTGCCAGTCGCAGTGGAGTGCCTTATAGACCCACTCACCACAAACCTAACCTACCATTTTGAGGTCCATTTTAGTTCGAGCCTGTATTGTATGGCATGGTGGCCATTTATAGTATGCTAGGTCTTCATGAATTAGGGAAGTCCGGGTCATTTGGGAGCGGCTCAAATAAGTGTATGATGTTCCATTGGATAACTTATCTAATTACACTAATTATGACAAGAGATACATATGAATCTAACTGAATGTAACTGAATATATCTATTACTTATACATCCGAATGCCGACTTGTATACTTCATCAGCATATATTCATACTTCTCTAGGTCAAATATCCTTTTTACGTGATCTTTCCTCATGTTCATGACCTTGCGTGTCTATTTACTATTCCACAACTATAAAACAATAACTAACTGCATTTTTCTTGAAATAAACATAAGTACATTAAATTATTTAATAACAAATAGTAACAATTTTTAATGAACTCATGCCAAAATACATCACAAACTAGGATTATTTTTAACCCCCCCATCAGCTCTCAAAATTTTGGTTCGGTCTCCTGGAATACACTGTATAAATTTCGAAAACTTGTAGTCAATAAGCCGATCTTTACTTGGAAAAATATCAATTTGTAACATGGCTGGTTACTTTTACAATAAGTGTATTATGAATTTGATAGAATATGGATTATTATCTTTTCAATTGACGGATCAAAGTAATTCAAGTGATCAAAAGATATAACAGACTATTCTCTGCTGGCCGAATCACAATATACTTTTTTTTCATCGCGTCTGGTTCGTATTATAGAAGAAAAGTAATGGGATGGAAAGGAGAACTGTTCTTTCCCTGTTCCCTGGTGCCTGTATTAAAAAAAGGAAATTTTCAAATTACTTCGTAGCGTATGGGACTTTTTTCTTCTTATTATATTAGAACATTTGATTTCTTAAATTAAAATATTCGAGCATATACGAGTACAACGGAATGGATACATTTTTTCAAAATTAAATTAAAAATTGATATTCTTCAACGTAAAAATGCTCTTCGACCCTTCAACCCCTTTAACTCCTTTCGAAAGACAGATCTGTATCTGTAGAGTAGGGAGGGTGAGTGTGTAGGCTCACAGCACTTAGGCCACATGTTACCCATTGTACATCCTCCCGAGGAGTTGTCCTCCTAGGTCATTGTCCATCCTGTCCTACTCAGGAAGGTGGACAGGTCACTAGGAGACATCTCCTTTATATCGGCAGGTGTAGGCCAAGACTCACCGAACACACTCTCTTATTGACGATAACTCCGGACACTCGCATAAGACATGCCTGACAGTTTCATCTTCCTGTTCACACATCCTGCATAGAGGAGTGTCCACTAGCCCCATAGTATGGAGGTGTTTCCTTAGTTGACAGTGGCCAGTCAGAAATCCTACTGTTAAACGTAGGTTTTTCCTGGTCATCGCCAAATATTTCTTCGGCGCCAGCTTCCCAGGGTCGCCCAGGGTGATCCTGGCAAGACTGCATCCTTTGATTCCATGCCATCTCTTAAGGGATTGAGCATGGGTAACGTTTGGCTAGTTCCGCAATTGTCGAAGTCGTTAGGCCGTAGGTGTCACTGGGTCCTGGAATTTTTAGTCCAGCGGCTTCCCTGGCTAAAGGAGCAGCAATGCGATTTCCTTTACTCCTGTCGTGCCCTTTAACCCACCTCAGGATAATACTGTTATCTGCCGAGGCGTCAGCTAAATCTTGGTGGCACTCTAGTACTAGCCTCGATATAACACGTTGTCTGTTCAAGGCTAATAGGGCTTGTCTACTATCAGTGCAGATTATTTTGTTTTTGCCAGAAATTCATCTTCTGGTTAGTTCTTTTGTGGCAATTGAGATACCAGCCAGTTCTGTTTGAACCACGCTGGTATTGTTTCCCATTCCCCACTTAATCTTTAGGCTTAGTGCTCTCGAGTAAACTCCACATCCCGAGCCTTCTTTCATTTTCAAAAATTCAAAAATTCAAAAATTCAAAAAATTCAAAAATTCGAAAGACAGATATACAGACACAATTTTTTAAAATGAGAAGTATAGGCTTGTGAGATATAGATTTTAAAAGGTCTATTAAGAAACGATAATATTAAATTATGTGATTACCGAAATTCGTTACAAAACAATCCAAAAACTGAAAATGTAATGCAAAACGTAATAAAATGAAAAACACTAAAAAGAACTATGGATGTCAATGTAGTAGATGTTCAAAATGTTCTCCGCGAACGTCTTTCAACATTATTTAAAATATCAGTTTTGTACAAAATTGACTTCACATATCTTCATAAAAAGAAGTGCAAGATGAGGTGATCGCGCTGGCCATTTCATTGATTCTCGGCTCAGTATCCACTGATTAGGAAATATTGCATCAAGGTACTGCTGGACATTGCGTTGGTAATGTGGTGGTGCTTTATCCTGCTGGAACCATATCGTATTCGCTGGAACTTGAACCAGGATAAAAATTTGCCAAACTTGGCCTGAGTTAAAAAGAAATCAAGTATATGGTTTTTGAAAATCTCTCCCAAACATTAACCTTGCTTTATTTGCAATGAATGAACGAGAAAAGACTGAAAAACAAGTTTGGGAAGCAAATAACAAAAAATAGGCAGACACAAAGTGATAGGAGAAACTCATTTGAAGGCTAACAGAAAACTAATGGATTAGTCAACCGGAGTGATGTATTATTCAACGATTTAATCAATATTTATTTATTAAACAATGTTGAAATTGTCCCTTTGTAAATGTATCACTGAAAACAATATAACAGCATGAGTGTTACTTTCAACAATCCAGCTTATTGACTAACTTTTGACCCAATTAAATCCGTGACATTCTGTACACAATCTACTATTAGTGTTTTCATGTTTCATTAATTTTCTCCAACCCTCTCAAACTTGCGGTGAGCAGTAAATGTTTGTTCAATTTTCCTCACAGTTCCACATCTAAATTTATACAGCAGCAAAAACAAATAATAAAAATATTCATACAAGATTCAACGTTTTATTTGGAAAAAAGTCTTTTTTTAATAAGAAAATGGAAAAAATTTGATTGTTGACTTTAGTTATTATTGATAAGCATTTGTAGCAAAATCGTGATTATATGGTGGCCAATTTTGATAGACTGTACATCAAATTCAGTTAAAATGTCAAGGATATCAAAAAGGACCCCACAGATGGGTTACTAAGGGTTAAATAGGTAGACTAAAATTTAGATATGATGTTCTGAAATGTTGGTATAAGTGATTCGTAATTCAATTTTAAGACAAAAAATTCCTATAAATATGTGCTAGTACTTCAACTGGTGGTCGACGAGTATTACACCCTCATGGGAAACAAAGTATATTAAATGTTTATACTATCCTTCTGGAAAATGGAATTTCCAAGGATCAAGCTGTAACAAGAAATACCATTCCTAGAATTGAAAAGAATGCCATCCAATGCTACACATGCAGACGGCTCAAAAGCAATAAAAGGAACTGGGATAGGATGCTCGGGCCAGGAACCAAAAAATAAGAGAAAAAATAATAAATAATGCCACAAGGAACTTACAGAAGATACTTTACGTAAATTCAGGTCATTCACGTCGAAAGAAAGTGTGCTCAGTTCAACATTGATAAAGGATATAGAAGGCTAAAGATTATCATAATGTCGGATAATAAAGCAACATTTAAGGCACTGAGCTCTTGTGTCATCAAAATGTAACCAAAATGGTATGGAAACTCAATGAACCAGGCGAGAACAATGTGGATTCCAGGACACACTGGAATAGAAGGAAATGAAACTCATGAAAGAAAAAATCTCCATCGACATATTTGCAAATTGCACAGCAATTCAGAATCCAAGGGAACCAAAATTATTTTTTTGTGACAAAAATGTATAAAGCTGATTTATTTGAAATAGGGAATAGTAAAACATATCGATAGTGGACAACGTATTCTTCTAAAATAAATAATCACATACAGGGTGTCCCATTTGAAAAAAAGGAATTACGCGAAGATTGTGAATTCCGTTTTTATTCCAATTTTGACAGCACCCTGTATAATGAAAAAGGTAACTTCACAGTGTAAACGATAAAGTGGTATGTGGTAAATAGTTTCTGAGAAATTTAAACTTTTATTCAAATTACATTAGAGGATATTGAATTTTATGTACATGGTAAAAAAGTGTCATTTTCATATAAAAAACATTACAACTCAAAAATGGTTCAGGATAGGTATAGGGAAGTATTGACAAAAAATGTTCAGAATAACGTAAATATTCCTAAAATTCCAAAAAAAATACAGGGTCTTCCATTAAAAATTACAAAGTTATGTGCGACTTCCGGTATAACAGGAAGTAGAATGGTTACGGCAATATTTTCATTGAATAGCTCATTATTCAAAACCCCTTCATGCCAATTTTCATAATTCAGATACCTTTAATTCTCTAGATATTTCTAATTGACCGTTTATCTGCCGCACCCTGTATTCTAGCGATTTTTCTTCGTAATAATCTTTCGAAAAATGCGAGTAACATTGATATAAAAATATTTGACCAAGATAACTTTCCTACAAACTCCCCGCTGAGCTCTTTTTCTTCGGGGATATTTTGCAGTGCACAAAATTACCGCGTACGATTCGCTACGACTTGCCGGACCTTGTAGGCATGTACTAACTCTTCGATATTTTTGAAAAATTATATCTGCAGGGGGTATTCATGTGAATTCAGGTTATCAGCGTCAACAAATCAAAAAAGATTTCGGTGTCATTGTCATGGAAACGTTATTCAAACAAACCAATTCGCTGGGTATTATACGCACACATTAACTGTGAAAAGAAACATGAAATATTAAGTGACTGACCTTTCTTTTTTTGTTGTTATGCTTCTCTAATTTGCTCGGACACTCGACGCTTGTCATAACAAAAACATTATATTCGTTTTAAATAAAACACATATACACATGACAGAATCGAAACAGATTTAAATGGTAAATATATATCGATTCGGGGGAAACTTTAGTTGAATATAGTTTTGTAATACACGGTCTGCCAAACCGGTCGTCCAAAGTTAAACGAAATATTCGATGACAGAAAAAAATAACGTTAGTATGTGTAGTGATGAGAAAATTTCGGCGAGATAATCAACTTTTCGGATATAATGCGTCAAGTTGCCGAATGGGGTGTATCGGTCGAACGTCTAAAGCGAACTGAAACTCCGAAAATACTGAAATAAGGGAAGTTGACGCATTCGGCAACACCCCTTTCCAAGTTGCGTGAAAATCGTGAAAATGTACACCACGACGGACTTACTGTACTGTTCGTTCTTGTGTGTTGCTTGTGTTCATCTTTATGTTAATTTTAAAAAGTGTAATGAATAAAAAAGGAAAAAACCTGAGGAGAGTTGAAAAATTTGATATAAGCAATAACAATTTTATTGGAAAAAAAACTTTTTTATACAACTGCTAGGAAAAGTGACGTATTTCTCATAGCTTACTCAATTTCAAAACCAAATATTGCTCATATAGTGAGAAATATTATTTCTTACGGTACTTTGCCCACGCCACATACTTCTGTATTGAGAATCAAATAAAATTGACAAAAACTTAGTATGCTACTGTCATCTTTAAATACCTACTTAGTTCTCTGGAAACTGTCAGATTATATGAGACTTTTTTTAATTCGAAAAGGTAGTTTCAAATAACAGAGAATTTGATAAAAAGAAATGACGTTCCGGGTTTGACCATACAAAATTGTACAAACTTCAACACCAACTATAATTTTTAATAAAGTTATTCAACAGTTTAGAGATGGGATACTTCACTGTTATTTTTGTTTTACTAACCATAGTTATTTCACTTGTATTCTTTAAATTTGTGCAGTTGTAGAAAAAGTATAGTATGCAACATGTGGGGAAAGTACTTATTCTACACCCACATGTATATTATCCATTTCCTGCACAGTTTAGAGAATGGAAATGTAGGCCATATCGGTTAACTGAACGTATATGATTTCATATACATCCTAGAACGTATATGAAAACCACCAATCAGCATTCGCGTTTAGTACCTACTCGTCACTCATCTTTTTTTCAATTTAAAGAAACGTCAAAATAGCTTGTCAAAAAAAGTCTCTACCAGAAGCACTGGATCAAGAATATTTATTTATAAAAATAAACTTGAATAAAATAAACCTTATAAATTAATAACAAATACTAAAAACAGAATAAAATAGGTATTTAAGGGACTACCAATGGACGTCAGTTCTTATTAAAATAAGTAATACTTCTGAGGTTTACTTAGAATAAATCTCGGTAGCCGGTAGACTCGGGTTCGATTCCGCGTGAAGAATTTTTTTTTCAATTGTTAATTTTATTTTTAAATAATTATTCTGCTCAATATTGATAACTACAACAGGCAAACGCTTGAAATATTTAGCAGAATATTCATTATTATAAATAAAGGTACGGTACCCTTCTTGCGGGAATCTGACTGGCAACTTATATTTATAACAGCATTGCATATTTAAAAAGGGAAACGTAATGTTATTGATAGAACGTCCAGACGTAAAATTTGTTACACGATTTCGAATATAACGGGTACTGCTAGAAGGACGGAAATAGGTTCAAAAGAATCAGCGCAAAAAGTTGCCTATCTATTGTGAAAAGTTCATCAAAATCGATTTAGTAACTAACAAGTTATTAGCGAGTGAAGGTTGTCTCCTGAATGCATAGACGTGCGTGAAGATGAGCTTTAAAATAGGCGACCGCGTGGCTGCAAAAGCATTATTTGATTCCGATGCAGAAAATACTTGTTTTCGTATTCACCACAAACAACAAAAAACAAGTTACTTTTGTGAACCCTGTGTGGTCAAAACGCCATTCTTTGTTCTCCTACTACTGGGCGCAATTGTTTTGCTTATCACGTCTTACACGGAATACCGCAAAAAAAAAACTTTTTGTTCTCATTTTCCTATTTATTCCAGAATTTAGTTTTATTTATTTATTTGAGAATTTAGTTTTTTTATTTATTTGAGAATTTTTGTAGTTTTTTTAATTATTTGAGAATTAACTTTTTATTAATTTTGGTGAGATTCATTTTTGTGAAAAATAAGTTATCAATGTCGTACAAATAAGATAACTTTTAATCTATTCATTGATTTTTAATTAATATTTTAAACTGTTGACAAAATTATTCCTGACGCCTATGGAAAATGTCCCGGTACTGCTGGAAGCTCATTGCGTCCTACTGGAAGGACATTTAAATTAAAAAAGAGCGTCCTTCCGGCAGGACCAATTGGATTGTCCAGCTGTCCTTCTGGAAGAGGATTCCGGCAGGACAGAGTGCTGGACGTTTTATCATTATACAAATTGTACATTTAATAACTGTACGTTTATCACAAAAGATAAGTTAAGACATAAAATTGAATTGGTACGATTATGACTAAAATGGTTGAAAATTATTAATTCCAAGATATATATTCATTTCACAGTTTATTCATATGTTTATATTCTAGATTTTTTCTTGAATGGGTCGTAGAGAAAATATACTGTTCGACTCGTGTGGATTGTCCATATCGCACTCGAACGATTGAGCACTCGGCCTACGGCCATCATATCCACACTAGTTGCACAAACTACTATTTCCCACTTGTTGCACAATATACTATTTTCTACTAGCGAGCGGAAAGAAAATTAGTCAACAGTTTAGAGATGGGATGCTTTAGTGTTATTTTTGTTTCACTAAGCATAAAAATAAATATCAAGTTACTTTACTTGTATGTATTCTTTAAATTTGTGCAGTTGTAGAAAAAGTATAGTGTGCAGCATGAGGGGAATGTACTTTTCTCACTCGTGTGTTTGCGTCACTTGCCCTCTGGGCTCGTGCCACAAACTTTCCCCACTTGTTGCACAATATACTATTTTAAACCGTCTTTTATAAAAAAAATTGTGTGTATCTTATTCAAGGAAAGTGAATTTTTAGGTTCTAGCATCAGGTATATTCGGTTTTATTCTAATATTTAAATAAATCAGCAGTCAGGGCGGATTCAACTCCTGCGGGGCCCGGTAATAAATCGTGTTGGGGCCGACTTAAGGGCGGAGAAAAACGTCAAATAAGAAAAATTTATACAAAAACTACTTCACCAACGAGCTTTATCAACAATAGTGGAATGAAGCTCTTGATTTTTTTCTCAAGTTTTTCTTCACTACAACATTTTTTTTGCATTACGTGGCCACCCGAATTTTCGCGTGACCCGGTGCTTAAGCCCCGTCTAACCCCTACGTTAATCCGCCACTGACGGCAGTAATATCATAATAAAGTGGCAATAAAAGATGAATTTTAGATTGAATTTGTGATTCTTGGAAAATGAATTATTAATTTTGAAAAAAAAATAATATGAATATAATATTTTGGAAAAATATTAGTGTTAGGCATTCTTATTGTCTCCAAGAAATAGGAAATTTGGAAGTATACGCTTGCTTCAATTGTGGGCTTTTTTTTATTGAACGAGCGGCTCCACTATAACTACTTTTGTAACGGTATCAGCTGTTAGCGACCATGCAATAAGATCTATCCGCCATCTAGTGCGTACTGAAAGCTGTAGCTCATTAACTGGACTACTAGAAATTTAAATTCATAGATCGCTGGTTTATATGCGGCTCGAAGGACCAAATTTTTGGATAGCCCGCAAATAAAATGGGTACTACAAGGTGTAGTTTATTCACTGGGCTACCAGAGGTCGCTGGATTAGTTTGTCCATTTAATTGAAAATGGCAACTTTATTATGTAGTAGTATATGATTCTTAAATCGATTTTTTTGAACATATGGGACGAGCTACAATTCTGTCTGTGTTGTACCAGATATTTTTGCAATGGTGTCGCTGTTTCTTCAAAGGTGCAAAATGTTGATTGGTTATCTAGTATCGTTAAACAGATTATTTATTGTTATTCTGTAGGGTATAATTTGAGAGAATTTTAGTTGTTGGACTATTCAGTCCATTTCCATTCCCTTGTGTTTCTATTTTTTTCAATTTTTTGGTACAGCTTATTCATCACATTTTCTTTAAATAACTATAATTGATGTACATATAAGATTAAACATGTTGAAAATTATTTCATATAGTTGAAAAATCAATACCGAGCTTAACATTTTAGCTTGACATTATCTTTAGTTATCTTTTTGTGTTTAAGGAATGGCACTGTCCTACAATTGAGACTTTCGGTATTTCGTTCCGCTGTGGAATTTTCTTTTATTGAAAGAGACCGGTAAAGACTCGCAGATAAAAAGAAAAACTGGGTACAAAACACGTTTTGCCAATTTCAGAAGTAAATGAATCGTCATGGTAGAAGAAATTGTTCAGGTAAAAAGAAAAATACGAGAAAAATTAATGTTCGTCAATATTTTTATTTCAAAAATTCAAAATGATAAATACATAATAACAAGATTCGAAAATAAGTAATTCAGTTACGTCCGTTCAGTTTAGTGACTGTGTTTGTTTTTCTGGTACATACTCAGTGGATACAGTTTTTCCCATTCATGAAATCTTTCGTTGTTCAATTTATTCAACATCGTCAATTTGTTACCGATGTCCAAGTATTTCTGATCGGCCATTGTGAACGGTTCCCATTTCACGTTGTCCAATTTTTCAGACGGTGTCGGAATTGGACTTCTACGAAAAGAAAATTGTTCATGCACACGTAGTAGAAACCGTTTCACATAAGAAGAAGCCACGTGAAGTTTGTCAACTGTCTTGCGCAGAAACCAAAATCAGTCTTCATGCCATTGACGCTACAAGCGAACATCGCCAATCGATGTATTTTTATATACCCACCTGTGTCTATTGTATGTGAAACTAACTCGAAAAGCTTCAATTCATTACCAAATATGCTTTATTTAAACTGAAAACATTTTTAATATTGTCATTTTGTGTTAACCTACAAAATGTGAAAACGTTACGCTACTGCTTTGAAGTCTAATGTCAATTTCACAATATGGCGTTGGTTTTGAAGTTCGCGCATCCGACTGCAACTTCAAGTGGCTTCTTCTTACGTGAAACGGAGTCTAGAGTTGGAACTATCAGTTTATTAACTTACCCGGTTTTTGCGAAATTTGAGAACAATCTTGTAAGTTTGGTCACCATTTCGATTTCTTGAGGCGAAGTTTCCGTGAACAATGGGAATAATTTCATGTAAAATAAGTATATCAAATCGTCGTGGTGAACAATGCCTGGAAAATAAATAGCTCTTCGGTAACAGTATTACTTTGACGATTCATAAAATAAAATCTGTCCATTTATAGTATTTTTCAATGTTTCCCCATCAATAGATGGGTCTTTTAAGAATATATATATGTATATATATATAAAGTGGCTGGACACCCTTTGTGGAGTTGCACAGCATAAATGCTTTCTAGATCTGCTTTCTGGGGGACTCAGCCGCCTTCATTTCATTATTTTCTCATCTAACGATTCCTATCCTTCTCAAGTCCTCCTCCACTTCTTACAGCCACTTCGATCTGGGTCTTCCTTGCCTTCTCCAAACATCTGGTTTCCACTGTAGCATTGAGCAAGCGAGTGTGCGCTCACCTTCTCTCCATACATGTCCGAGCCATTTTATCCCTTGTCTCTTTATTCTTTTTTCTAGTATCTTCCCCGTTCATTTCTCTCAGTATACCATGATTTATACGTTGCCTGTATTGATTGTCATCTTTGTCTTTTAAGAATACTATTTTTAAACTTTACCTAAATATCCGCAATTTTTAGTGTTTTTCACGACCTTTTTTGTTGAAAATTATTCCAAGCTGAAATATCTACTTTAATAGGAAATCAAAAAACATAATTTCCTTATCAAGCTTGTTGTCTTACAAGATTGTATTTTATGTGTGGGTATAGAAAATCACTTCAAATTTGCTAACAGCCTAATTCACAGTATCCATTCCCAAGTCGCTGTGAAGATAACCGTTTCTACAATACCAAAGAGCATTTACAATCAACCACAGTACCTTGTTTTAATACCGCTGGATTCATCTAAGCTGCTTTTGCTAACATAACCCCACAGTTGGATATTCACATGTCCTATTAGTCGGTTGTGCATGGAAGAGGAGGTAACAGCCTGACACAATAACAGACAAGCACTACTATCCCTGGGGTCCTATAACACACCTCTATGCAGGATGTGTGAACAGGAAGATGAAACTTTCAGATATGTCTTATGCGAGTGTCCGGAGTTATCGTCAATAAGAGACTGTGTGTTCGGTGTGTCTTGGTCTACACCTACCGATATAAAGGAGATGTCTCCTAGTGACCTGTCCACCTTCCTGGAAAGGACAGGATGAACGATGACCTAGGAGGACAACTTCTTTGGAGGATGAACAATGGGTCACATGTGGCATAAGGGCTGTGAGCCTACACTCACTCTCCCTACTTTACAGATACAGATTCCTTAAGATATCACGTATCATATCAGGGTCAGCACTAGATTGTCACCATGCCTTGGTTGAGGCGATGTAGTCATTCTGTCGTGGACCAACTACTTTAGTGAGTCCCGTCTTATAGCACCAGATCAAAAACTTTCTCAACCTGCCTAATGCCTATAGCAGTAATACTATCATTTGAGGCTCTCACCACTGTTTTTCATCTATTAAGTACGGTTTTTTT
>CAJUYI010002176.1:0-35645 GCA_910591695.1 Galerucella pusilla
CATTACTGAAAACAACTAGCGCCATCTATCGGCAAACCCTCGAACTATTTTCTGAAATTTTTTTTCCATTGGCGTACTGAATTTTTTCCCAACGGGGTATTTTTTTTTTAAATCCCATTGGCGTACTAAATTTTTTTCCAACGGGGTATTTTTTTTTGAAATTCCATTGGCGTACTAAATGTTTTTTAACGGGGTATTTTTTTCGGAAATCCCATTGGCGTACTCCAAAAAATTTTCAAGGGGGTAAAATTGAAATTTTTTTGCAAAATCATTTTTTTTTGCAGTCACCCTGGTATTCTATATTGCCTAACTTATAATAAAAACAGAAGAATAATGGTAAAAGTTTTTTTATTAATGTCTATTTTACATAAATATTTGAATGAAGAACACTCAATTTTTTAAAACTTAGAATATATCATTAAAACAATAGTCTAATAGCGTAAGAACTACTGAAAACGTAAATCAAAATAGTTTTACAAAATAACGATTTTAATCTTATAATATGTCTTGTATATTTTACGTTTTAAGTACCTAACGTAGAATCTGAGAAATACAAATACGAATAATTGTACATGGGAACACGAACTTCTCAACCAAACTTAACTGCTAAATCTCTTTTGTCAGTGACAGTAATCCACTGTTTTTAGAACCACAGAGTACAACACTAGTTCTATGTATGACTAGAACCACAGAACTATAATAGAAGACTATTTCTATGGCTAGAACCACAGAAATATAATTGAATACTAGTCCATGTCGTTGGCTCTAGCCACAGAACTAGTCTTCTATTATAGCTCTGTGGCTAGGGCCAACGAGATGGACAAATATAGACCCTCAAAATGAAATGTGCTGTCACAGTTTCTGCAACTTAAATTTAGGAAAAGCCGCGCTAACAGCACATATTAGGTGTATTCTTTTTACCAGTTGACTGTCTCACTTGTAAGAATAATTAAGACAAAGTGAGCTGAAATGAAGTAAGATAAATTGAGGCAAATTTATATCTAAAAAGAATGCATGACAGTCACAGATCACAATTATAACATAACCTCTAATGTTTATACCTCGGATTATACCACAAAAATTTAGTTCATACACAAATTTTTATTTTCAACAGGCAATGGTTCCTGAAAGTGCCATAAATGCCACTTCTTAAGGCAGTTCTTATTTAAAAGAACATTAACCACACTTTTAAGATAGATGTGACATGTGACATCAACAAATATCCGGTGTGTGTGTGTGTGTGGAAGCAGGGATGGCCTCAGCTGAAGGCTATTGGCCACAGAACTTTTTTATTGCTCTAAATCGCCAAAAGTTTTCAACTCAGTTCTAAGTTCTATAAAAAACTAGCTCAATTGGAGTAAGAGGGCAAGACATTTTCTTAGTTAGTCTCACTTTGTACTCAACTCGAGCCATATTAAAAGAACATATAGTTTTTCCTAATTTACTGAGACTAACTGAGTGACTCAGTTAATCTCAGGTAAACGTGGTAAAAAGAATACAGCTATTGTACTTAACATGGTGAATATGGGACTGTCTCGGTCTGGATTGTGTGGATATCATGGATGCTGTAACACACCTGAAAACATTGAAGAGTACGAGGCAGACTATACGAAGCGTCGTGTCGGATGTACAGTGTACAAATTCAGCAGAATATCCACCCGAGTAGTTTAGCTTTGACTGATATTGCAAAGCATAAAAACCTCCGAGTGTCCCTACCTTAACGGTTACTGTAGTAGCTGTCCTGTCATTTCAGCTACAGCTCCTCCCATTGCGAGATTTTACTTTCCACTGCACTTGTGAATTTAGCAGGATTTTTTTTTCCCTTATCCAAAAATTTCACATGAGTTTTTGAACATGGGTAATGGTACAACTAAACAGAAGTCTACCTTCTTGCTAGTATTTACAAGTGCACTGGATCGTAAAATCTCACTACAGCTTAAATTTAGCGGTTCAAGTTTGGTAGAGAATTTCGCAACAGGGAATTATTTCACTTACACTTATTTCAGAAAACATTAGAAGATATAAATTTGCCATTAAAATATGTTTCCAACATAAAATATTCGATACATTTTCAGGGGTTCTATTTCAATATCCAATTGACATGATTAGGATTCTTAACGTAGAGTTCGCAATGCATTCAATTCTCTTCCTGCAGCAATGGTATGATAAAAAGACTTGCTAAATGCTTGGGGGTTCAAGGACGAAATTTTGGACTCTTGTTATAAGCTCTTGCAATTTACGTATGTGGAATTACAGCAAAAAACACGACCTAAAATACGGAAAAAATAATAATTAGAATTGAAAATAGTAATGGGACTCTCAAGTTATTATACATCGTCGGTATAGTTTCCTTGTAAAGGAAACCCGATTTTATCAAAAATCCAACTGGAAATCTTCCTTACATAACTGAAACATCTGTAGGAAGTTGTAAGCAGACATTTGCGTCGACGTTTAACGTCCTCGTTAGCCGTGTCTTAGCGGTGGTTTTTTTTTAATCCTTTTACCATACAATAGCAACAAGACCAATTAGTCTATCACAATTTATTGCCCGAGCCCATCTATTATAATTATTGTTCAATTATCGACAGTATTCGATTCATTTGTCCACCAACGTATTATGCCACGGTAATTATGGTGTTGTTCAAAAGAGTGTGGTCAGCTCCCACTGCATTTTAATGATTAGGTTGAATTATTTTAAGACGTATCAGTGAAGCTCGGGATATTTAAATCGTTAAAAATTATTATTAAATAGTAATTAATTAATTATTCATTAATTTTTCTTTATAGTGTTTTTACGTGCAGTATCATCCGCCAATGCAAGATAAAATTAATTAGGTTTACCTCCCTATTGTGTCCCCTTGGGAAATGACTACAACTACAACAGTGCCTGAGAGACAACGCAAAGTCAAGGGCTCTTTCTACCAATAAAGTCCCCATTAGCACGCTCTCCAATACCCTTTATGATATGCAGAGGTATTTCCTCTCTTATTACAGATTAATATTTGGTTAACGTGGATTTCAGAGGAGATTAGTGGTTTTAATAAAAGCCTTGTTGCCTTTACAGCTTTTTGTGTTGGTAATTAGGGATTTTCGTCGATTATTGAATAAACGGTTGGAGGGGGTTGGGGAATTTCGTTCAGAAACGTTGCAGTTTGAAAGATAAATATTTACAAGTTAATGCATCTTTATTTTGACAGCTGACTTTGGGGTGAACTAAATACACTTTATATTCAAATTTTTTTATTTATCAAGATCACTGGGGTGAGTGAAATACCAAGATTAGTTTCCCATTAATTTTATATTCATTATTAGTAATTACTCTTTCTGTTGTTATTATCCAGAAACTAAATACACCAGTTTTATCTCGTTGTAAAACATATACAGAGTATGGACCACCCCGTGACGTACTCATGGTGGTCCGATCGTCCTAGAATCGAGCACGTAGGCGAAATTTTTTTCATATTCCTACAGCGACGGGTTGTATAATTATTAGATATATCGGAAAGCAATTACCTATACAATTGCTAATTAATAAATGTTAGCGGATTTTTTTGGCGGTAGCTTCGATAATTTATAGTTAGTGAAGAGCAATTAAAAAAAAATTACGATGATAGAGATGGGAAAAATATGTAAAAATTGTTGTATACGAGAGTGGATATTCTACGTCTCACTTTCGCTTACCCTCGTATACAAAATATCGTAGATACAATGTTGCTGATTTTTTTCAATATTTATTCATTATTCAAGAATGCGTAACTGGAATTTCAGCTTAAAATTCTTATTATTATGGGCTCTATAATTTTTTTTGCTTAAGGCTATCACAACAACAGATAAAATAAAGTGAAAATTATAAAGGGCATTTTATAGCTTGGCATTTACCTTTCTTCTGACATTTTTAAAGTTTAATTAGAGTCTAAATTATACTAGTGAATTAAAATCCAAGATTAAAATGTAGATAAATTCGAAGATATTAATCATTACAAGGTGTATTTCTCTTTCTGCTCTCAGGAGAAGTAATTGAAAAAAGATTGAATCGTAAACTAAACGGTTTTATCCCCAACATCAAGAGTACTCAACTAGAGACCTCCCTCAGTGTTATAATCTCTGAAAATTCCCCATAAATCTGGTCAGTAATTCAAAACAGAGGCGTAGAACGACAAAAAAATGGAAATGGAAAAATTTTTATAGAGCGTTTCAAAATAATTGTTGTGTATAATTTGTTTCTTGGGTACGGCTATGTTTTAAAGATAAAAAAAGAAGAAATGTTTTTAAAACTATTACACTCGTGGTAGTTTAAGTCTATATACAAGCAATAAAAAAGACATTAGTGTGTATGACAGTAGCTGAAGGTATTTTAGTTGTCTCTTCAACGTTATGGCATATCTAATTTTTTAGTTGAAAGGATTTAGTAGGAAATTCCACCAAAAACAAATATTTTTCTTTCATTACCAAACTCTACAGAAAAGAAATAAACGTAGACATTAACAATTCCAGTACAATATCTGAAATTTCTGAATCTTTCAAGTCATATATCACTGAAATTACTCAATCCACATCTGTTTTACTCTTTTTTCAACCTTTTTTTATTATATTAGTTTTTGGTGGAATTGTAAACACTTTAAAAAAAGATTGTTTCCAGAAATTACGCCACGTGAAGTATGCTGCTTCTACTTTTTTTTCGAGTTACAAGAACTTTAAAGATAAACATTATCATCTAAACTTACATATTTTTAAAAAGAAAAATATGTTGATTGCCTTTTAAGATAAACAAAGTGTCTTCTTCACTGTTGCACAGTAAACTACCTTCTTTAAATATTCCAATACGTCAAAGGAACTGTCAATGTAATCGAGAATGAAACATGATAAAATAGCTTCGGAGTCGGGCTCTTTTGCCAAAATATGAAAATAAAATCATGCAACATGCAACATGCTTTCATAAAAAATTATCGGTAATTTTGATGAGCTGGTGTAATTACTTCCCAAAATTTATTGTTGAATTGGAACTTTGAAGCCAACTCAAGTCCATAATTATATCCGTTCATTATGAATGAATTGTCGACGACCTAACAATGTGACATTCACCGACTGGACAGCCGTAGTGAAGTACACCAATGTAAAGCCTACTCCACTTTTAGGTAAAGGAAGTTTCTAACAAAATAAACAAGCGAACTGTGTCCGGTCGCCATCCACTTTCAAATGCGACTTCGACTTTCAGTTTGAGGGAGTCGCTGACACGGAACGGGCGTAACTTGAAAGGTTTCTTTGGCAAAGAGGTAAGGGGGTTGTGCCAAAAACGTCGCGTTGGAATTTGCCTTTGGTGCATATTTTATCTATAGAGAGTTCTCTAGTTTCGGAGAAATGTGCTTTATCAAATATTTACAGCTGTAGACAACTATTCATCTTTCTCCCAGGTTTTTCAGCTGCTTGATATCTACAGATAAGTTTTAATATAAAAAATCTTCTTAACGATCACATTATTTCCCAAGGTGGGTAGTGAGGGCGGGAAGTAGATGTGTGTAATATTACACTTTCCAACCTACAATGACGTTAGTAATGACAGCATTACATATGTGGTTGTGAATAAAACAATTTAAATTGTTTAAACCTTCATTATATTATTTGAACTAAGCTCGTTCGTTTGATAAAGCTACAGTGTTGCGAAACGCGCCTTGAATATGTATTGAACTTAGTTCAAATAATATAATGAAGGCACTAATGTATGCCTTCACTTACCGCGATCTTCATTTAAGGTAATGAATACATTATAACTTAGTCAAAGATAAAATCAAGTTGTTTCTTTTGCTTTTTCCAGAAACTAAAATCCAGTTTTAGCATTCACAGTTGACTGGTTAGCTTACCTTGATCGAAATCTATGTTGAATTTATTACTTGGGATTTAATATCTCAATTTAACCGAGTATATGCATTAAATTTAACTTGGGTACTTTGTTTAATTAGATAATTTAGTTGTAGAATACAAAATTTAAACTATTAGATTACGACTAGTTGTTAAAATTATTGGTTAAAACACCGAAATCAAATGGCATTTTTAACACACAAAAATATCAAGCTAATTAACGAGACTATTAAATGTTAAAAGAGTGGCGAAGCTTCATAGAAATGGTTTAGTCAGAAGAATTATGTCCAGATATCTACGAGAAAAAGTGCTTATTTTAATTTAGAAAGATACATTTTTCTCCAGATCACTTTGAAAGCTTAATATTGATTCTTTCGTAGTAAAATAGTCGTCATTATCCCAACCATTTTATTAAAGGGTGGTATCCATCAATTACAATAAAGAGACCTGTAATTTCGTTAACTACTTTGTCATGCAACAATTCTTGAACAGGACAGGTCTATGTAGATCGAAAGTTTGTATTATTACTAAAAAAATAGACAGTTTAGTCAATGAACAGAATATTTTTAATCCTTGACTTATTTCTTTCAAAACTTTTTCTAATTAAATTTGCCGATAATTTTTTTGATTCTTCTTCTTCTTGTTTTTTTTTTTTTATAGATACAACCCTGGAACCTCTCGTGTTTTATAACGGTGAATAAATTATAAATAAAGCGTTCAACCCCCTGTGTCTTTCGTTTTATAGTCTATACTAATTATTAGGTGCCTGTGTAGACGTCTGGTCTGCTTAGATATACTTCATTTCAAGTGGTTGTTACTTGTTTGTGAATGCCCTTTTTATGTTTACATTTTTTCCCACTTGTTATAAGTTAGTAAAAGGTAAAAGAGTGGTTGATTTGTTCTACAGTTGGTTTTAATAAAGAGCTAGCTGGATGGTTTTTGAGAATAGTTAAAGATTGGAAAATTGAAGAGAAATATATGTACTAAGTGAAGCTGTAAAATAATAAGAACTAGAGAAATTAGGAGCGAAGAAGTGCAGATAATAAATGAAATATCATATGACATCGTTCAAAGAAACCCAACAGTTAATCTTTTGTATGGGAAAAGTTATTCAATAACTTTTTAATGGTTTCTCAACAGAAAAAAAAGTAAATAATAAGGAATAATAATTCTCCTTTGGTACTGTGAGAGAAAATTGTATTCGAGCGGAATGAAATTTTTACGCGAATGGATCTCTGCGAAAATCAATTATGAACTTTTTAACATTTGACAGTTTTCCTTATTTTCATCCTTATTAAAAAGTTTCCCTTGAATAGGTATCATAAGAATGGAATTACGAGTAATATTGAAGTTGGAATTGGTTGAATATTAGACTGACGGAGAGTTTCCGTGAATTGCGAGTTGCTGCTTTCTTTAAAAGTTCCGAAAACATTCTCATAAAAAACTTTAGAATTATTAAAAATATTAAAGCACTCATACAACTATATGAATTTAACTACCTCTTCGAAGCATGGGTATAAAGGACAAACCTCTTTAGAGGAAATGTAATGTAAAAATACGAAGTGAGCCAAATACATTTCTACAATTTTCTTCTAGGAAGGATTAAATCTGAATTATAGTCCTTGGGGAAACAGGAGGAAAAAGAAGAAGTGACCATTTTACTAACTAACTATAGCTATAGTGATTTCAGATATGCCCTTTTTTGGTTGCTACAGATCCTTGGTACTTTAATTATGTTGCCATAATGTATGTTCAATATACAGATCACGAAAAATCTTATGGAACCGTCCCGACTACACAAGTACGACAAGGAAAATATGATAAAAACAGCTTGAAAGAAAGAGAAAGAATAACTGCGCGCGCATCGAGGCGTGTACCAAGGTCCAGGAGCTGGCCAAATGTTGATTGTCCTTCACTAGTTGGTGGTATTCAGTATGTTCCCAAATGGAAGGAGTGAGGGTGTTGAAGGAATAAAAAAATACAATCATTATTACGTAGCCTGTACATCTTAAAATTCATTTTTGTCAACTTGATCGTAAACATAATTTAGAATAGATTTTAATTTTAATTTTTTCAAGAAGTTTATATTTTATGTTTAGAATAGGTGTAGGTACCTACATATTTTATTATTTCAATTCAATTTATTAATGGAAAGGATTTTTTGTTTATTATTCATGGTTCTCTCAAGAAATACTGTTTTATTTAGTTACAATGGCTAAAATAATATCCTACTGTAGTTAGAAATTAATTGTCAACTTGGTAAGAAACGATCAAGTTGACAAAAATGAATTTTAAGATGTACAGGTTACGTAATAATGATATATATTTATTATTTATTCAACACCCTCACTCCTTCCATGTTGGAAACATACTTCAAGCTGTTTTTCTCATATTTTCGTCGTACTTGTGTAGTCCGGCCGGTTCCATAAGATTTTTCGTGATCTGTATATTGACTTTTACTTAATGTTTAAATTCGTTTTTAAAATAGTTATGTTTAATTTAAATCCCGCAACTATAGCATTTTAGAACCTTTGAATAATAAATGTCAAAGTTAAATAAAAATATTTCAGTTTGCAGTGAACTTTAGACAAATCAATGTTGAATTTGGCATTGTCATGCTTACAAGCTTATCTGGAATTGTTTGCAAGCATAAAGGACGAGCAGGACTAAGTTCAAAAGTGTACAAAACACGAAACTGCGGCAAGGTTTTGTTGTTCGTTCCATCTACCTACAAAATGGGCGTATCAACAAAAGATTTAAGGAGATGAAAGAAATTTAATTTCAAAATAAGCATGATAACAGTCACTAGGAATAAATGCACTTCAAAATGGGAAATATTGAGGGTGGGGTCAAAGGATGAAAAGGACTAATCTTATTGATAATGGAGTGAATATTTCATTAGATTTTCGAGAGAAAAAAAGAGATATATCAATTTTTTGTAGTTTTTTTGGAATTGAATTGAGATGGAAATCCTTTGGATTAAACAATTGTTCATTTTTTTACCAATAGATTGGTATTTTGGAAGTATTTTGATATCTTCTGTATGTTCCTTGTGGTATATTATTCATTCCTTTTTTAATTTCTTGGGAAATTAAACCACAATATTTTTAAATTCTTTATTTCAACGTTTCGGTAGCGTTCTAGCTACCGTTATCAAGAAAAAATAAGTAGAAATTAATTTTTATCCCTAACTGACACAACAGATTGTCTAGTTGTCAAATTTTTTCTGTTGTGTCAGTTAGGGATAAAAATTAATTTCTACTTATTTTTTCTTGACAACGGTAGCTGCAACGCTACCGAAACGTTGAAATAAAGAATTTAAAAATATTGTGGTTTAATTTCCCAAGAAATTAAAAAAAGAATGAAGTATTTTGATATCCCCATTTATCTTTCCTGTAGGATTTTTCAAGTGGATACATTTTTTTTCGAAAACTTACACCCTTCATAACTATTTAAAATAATCCTGTTTTGTCTTAAAATAAGCCTTCCCTGTGCACTGAACTTTGCTCCGTTGGTAAACTTTTGTCGAGATTTTCCTTCTTCGGAGAAAATACAACGGAAATGATGGGAGTTAACACGTAAAAGTTGTTTTGTACTTGATGAGAAAACAATATTGTATTTGAATAACAAATCAGTTTGTTGTCTGGAAAGGTTGACATTCTTCAAGAACAGCTCGGTTCATGTATAAAGGAAACGATGTGACAATGTCAGACATTTTCTTTGGAAAATGCGAAAACAAATACGTTATCTCTGAAAATAGTGAATAGCTTTATGTATAATGCATAGAAGTGGGATGCTTCGATGCTTCCATCGACATATACTACAGAAAAATTAGATTAAATTTTTATGTAAGATTTACTTTTATTCCATTTTAAGATATTTTGTAAACAATTGTTCAAACATCGTCACCTAGAGACCGTTACAACCACTGGAATCAAACGATGCTATAATATTTTAGAAGGCATTGAATTCCCTTTAAAATAATACTAAGTTTGTCAAAATCCATGAAGATGAACAAAAGTTTCAACCACATTAACGCCTGATATACAATAATGTCTGATTTTTTATTCAATAATGTTAAGATAAAACTAGATGCGGCTAGAATGGATTCCGGTCCAGTCTGGTTTCGAAGGCAACGAAATGGCGGATGCACTGGCTGCGGAAGGAGCGGCAGCTCCTTTCTGCGGCCCGGGCCCGACCCTCGGCCTAACAATACAAACAATGCAAGGAGACGAGGAAGTGGCTGAGGAACCAGCACCTCGCTCATTGGAATGCTCTGTAGGGTCCTAGACAATCCAAACTGCCACTGAAGGGATGGACTGATGGACACGCTGGGCAGCTATTGAACTACCAAGGAGTAGGCTGAGGAAGATAGCAGGGCTCCTAACAGGGCACTGCTGGGTGAGGAAGCACCTCTACAACCTAGGAGTAGAGGAAAGTTCCCTATGTAGGGGTTGCGGCATGACTGACGAAACGTCAGTCCATGTTCTCTTAGAGTGTCCATACTGGCCCCTGGAGACACAAGCAGCCATCCACTGAAAAAGGTTGTTGCCTTTATTGAAGGGCTCGGCTTCATGGATGTCTAGGTAGCAGAAATGGCACAATGGGTCCGCCAGTGGCCTCAGTCCTGGAACCTTGGCTTGAGTTTGTCTAGGTCAAGGCTCGCCTGCACATTTAGTAGTAGTAGTAGTAAGATAAAATAGGATAAAACACGTTTGAGCTTCTTTCACATAAATTAAAGTTATTTCCTATAATTTGTGTCTCCGATTGTACCTTTAAACAAGCATGGACCGACAAATATTCAAGAATTTTCTTTTCCTTCTATAAAAAGTTAATTTTTAATTTGCATTGTTTCGTTTCGTACAGTTTTGAATTGAAACAACTTTGCCATTCACTCCATGCTTTTCGGTATTTATTGTTTCAGTTAATAAGAGAAAAAGAAGAAAAAAAAGGAGAAGTGGTGTTTATTTAATTTGTCATCTTGTAGCGACTAAAACAGAGATATCTTCTCGAAAAAGAATTATGGCTTCATTACATCGCACTTTATTTTTCTTAAAGGACGTGAAAACAAAAGAATCGGAGCCGCTCCATTTTAAATAAAACTGACAATTAAAATTAATTGGAATCCTGTTTACTTGAGAACTGTTTATTTTTGTTGTACTTACTACCCCTGTTTACTTGAGAACTGTTTATTTTTGTTGTACTTACTACCCCTTGCTACGCGTTTTTTAATATTAAAAGCACATAATCATTTGTTATTTAATTTTTTGTATAAAATCCTCGAGATTCGGTAATTCAATACCACTATGGGAAGACTACGTAGATACACTCAACGCTCAACATTACACGAAAAAAACTTTTCCACAAATTTCACAAATATTGGTTGAGGAGCGTCTCCTGTATAAATAATTATCAACTGTTCTATTACCCAATGTTTTTCATGTAATGTACTGAATGTTTACTTCCCAAGTTGACAAGTTATTAAGTTTTGTTTTGTCGACTGTAATTTGAAATCTAGAATTTTTTTACAATTTGGTAAGCTCCTTCCTCCATCATACCAAAGTCTATATATTCCAATAAGTCCGGTCACTCCTTTGATCGTCGGAAAACGCCGGCATTTTTTGCGGAGAGTCGTAAATCATGTGCGACACCTGTTTTTGCTAGTCATTTGGTAGTATACGAGGTGACGGAGGGTGAATTCATTTATGAAGGAATTTACCGGGTGCAATTAGAAAATATGTTGACTTTATTCTTGTTTTCAAAAATATTGGCAATTTATATAAATTATATTATTGCTAAGTTACTTTTTAGAAATTTTGTTTTAACCGAGGAATGGAATGAAAAAAATCATAAACAAAGACTTCAATAACGTATATCCGAACGTATATCTGATAATACTTAATAACTAATACAGAATGATCAGCGAATGAACATTTGTGTTGATATAATCATTATAAAAGAAATAACACAGTTTAACATCTACTTGGGACAAAACGAATACAAATGAACAATTATTTAGATCAAGTCCATTTGGAGTGTACTCTGTAGCGTTGTATTGAATAAATAAATAAAAATAATGAAATTTTAACAAACACATAAGTATTATGTACATTCTTAAAAATTAATAAATACTTGAATAGTTATAAATTTTTCAAGATTTTCAATTTAGGATGTTCTTTATTCTTTCTAAAGGTCCTTAGTGAGGAATTTGCAAATTTCAGTGTATAATAGATTCGCACCCTTGTATATAAGGACAGCAGGTATTCCCATGGAAAGTTTGGGCAAGGATGCGAAAATGCGATAGTAGACAACTCGGTCTTCAATCCTATTCCTACATCATCCTGCACACATAAATCATTGAAATTTTCAGTGAATATATTTTCTAAAGAAATCAGATATTCACTGAAAATGTTTGGAGGAACTGTCAATCCTCCAAACCGTCCCTGCTTACTACCTTCATAGACTTTTTTTTCGCAGAATGATGTGGATTGGTCACAACCTTCCTTATTGCAAAAGTTTAGGCAAATATCGCATTTGTGTTTAACAAAACACTTTTGCAAAAACTATCCCCCCACATAAACCAGGGCATTTCCTTCTTCTGTGAACAAATCCTGATAGTCTTTCCTCTTTATGTCCAATATTAGCTGACCATATTTTTCCTTGGCCGTCGTAAACAATGATCCTCCCTTTTTCAATAAATCTGGCGTTAATGTCTGTAGAATTTCGTTGGCGTCCTCTACACAATTGGAGCCCTCCTCGTCACAATATCTGAGAGCAAATAATTTTTTAAATGCTCTGCTGAATTGTATTGGAGTGGGATTTTTGGCGTTACCGCAGGCATTCCTTATTTGACCAAAATAGTTCTCTATTAGGCAGTCTTGGTTCAGATTGCGTGTCAAAAGAAATTTGTATCCTTTCCTTTCCTTCAACACTTCCCATAATTTGATAGTAGACGAAATAGTTAGCCCCCAACCATAAATAAACCTCAGGCTTTTCGTTACGTCCTTCAATACGTAGTCATTATTTTTGTCCTTCTTCAATCAAAAACACAGCAGATAACGTTCGCACAAAATTAAAATTCAAAATCACTTTCTTTGGCGCACCCGATACAACGCTCTGCTACACCACCGTGTAAGTCAAACAGAACTGAAAAATAAATAAATCCCACATCAGATGTGGGTTTTGCCGGTGAGACGGAGGGTGTCGGCAGGAGGGGGATTTTCGCGTCGTCGAGAGAGTGGTCGGACTTATTGGAATATATAGACTTTGATCATACCTTCTAGATCTGACCCTTAGTGACAATTTATATAAAATAAAAACGTTTCGAATATTTTTTCTCATTCTTACTTTCGCCTCATTGGATACAAACGTATTGGGGAAATGTAAAAAACATATTTCTTCTTGTTATACCTTGTTTGGTAAGCTCGACCTATTTCAAAATAATTAGTTTTTTTTATTAAAAGTAAATTGCCGCCTTGAATGGCTCGTTTAAAGACATTTATTGCATATCCGAAAAATATAATGGTATATAATTGGAGGTAATAATTATGGAAACGCAGTAAAAGTTGTTATTTGAAAAATGTACCATAATTTGTAAGATATTTATAAATAGTAGCACTGCATGATATCACCAATTATTTGATGTAAATTTAAACGATCCCACTGGGACATTAGAGATGTTTACTTCCTACACAATTAAATATAATAAGGTTTTAATACAGGTAGAAAATATATCTATATTGTTTGTCCGAAAAATTATTTCTGTAGGCTGTAATGGGAATCCAATTTTAAAATTAAGACAACCTACAACCTACTTAGATATTTTCTTTTTTATTTTACAAAATGGTACCTACTTCAAATGCGAAACCCAAATTTGAGAAATAGTTATTTATGTACCAAACGTACCACGAGAAGCGTTTACCCCGTCATCTGACTGACGAGTACACTGTCAATTTTCGATATTTTATGAACGTACTCGTTATGTCACCAGTCATTTTTGGTTGAGCGCGAATTTTAAACGAATAGCATTTTTATTCAAATAATTTTATCTTGATGGGTAATTTCAAGCAGCAAATATGTTAAAGACAATCTCCTGGGTATACAAAATGGGATGTGAATGGGATCTGAATACCATTACCAGATTTGGGAAGAATGCCATTCAATGGTACACAGACGGCTCAAAAGCAATAGAAGGAACTGGGATAGGAGTGTTCGGGCCAGGAACCAAACACTCTGAAAGCTTCTTGGAACTTTATGCGACAAACAGATATTGCCTTATCTACATTTTCACCATAATCTTCTAGTAATTAATATAAAAATAGGGCTCGAAGGACCATTATAATTAAAAACATAAAATAATGAACTCACGCCGTCACTGATACTTTTAAACGTTCCATTTAAAAAAGATGAGAATCTTACAGTAACAATTTATCGAATAACTGCATTTTTCTCGGATAAACTTATCTATATACTAAAGAATTACGCAGAAAAAGTTGTAAAAAAGTTACGCGAAGATTACTAATGTCAGATTAGCCGTGGTTGTTCGTTCATAATACCATTTAATTGGCTCTACAAGCTCTCACTTCTTTTTTTTCTGTTCTATAAAAGTACCCAACTTGTAGGAAGATAAAACATACACGTTGAAAATAATTTATTTATGCTTATAATACTGGTTGTACAATGACAGGAGCAGGAATTAATCGATAGAAGTGGGTATTAGACATGCTGGAGATCGTCGGGAATTTTAACGGGTTTTTGAAAAAATCTGCAGAATGATAAATACAGTGAAATGATTACAAAATGATGATGATGATGAAATTTGAAGAAGGGAAACAAAGTGGGATAATGATGAATGATAATTTTGATAAAAAAAAGTCTAATGAAAGTTTGAAATGGATCAAAAGATGCTATATTTTTTTACCTAGTTTTTATGAGTAGTTATTAATTTTTTACTATTTTTACTATCTACATCGCCGCAAAAGAGATTACCAAAAGAAACACCACATCCTTACGGATAGTATACAAGCATTACTAGCCCTGAACAGACCACGTATCACATCAGGCCGAGTACTGGAATGTCACCTGTCCCTGATCGAAGCCTGTAGCAACAACGAAGTCACTCTGTGCTGGATCAAGGGCCACAGTAAATCGAAAGGTTGCCGAGTCACTAGCCAGGAAAACAGCCTCCCAAAAACTCTTGGGACCTGGCACATTCATTGGTCTGTCGGCGTCGGCTATGATTGACCTAATAAAGGAACACTCCCTTGAAAAGTTTAAGGGTAGATGGAACGATGCAGAAGGTTGCAGGCTTGCCAAGGAACTGCAGCAGTATCCGAACAGGAAAGTAGCCAAAAAATACGTGACTATGAACAGACAGAACCTTCGGACAGCCACGGGTATTCTGACCGGTCACTGCCACCTACGAAAGCACCTCTACAGACTGGGTCTGTCTGACACTTCACTTTGTAGAGGATGTGAACAGGACGATGAGACTGTCAAACACATTCTTTGTGAATGTCCGACACTCTCTCAATTTAGGTCCAATTGTGGCCTAAATGCTGTGGGGTCACCCATCCTTCAAATTTTCACAGATACAGAGAGATTTCAAAAATGAATAATTTTATTAACGTCATTCCTTAATGTGAGTGAGTTTGTATGTTCCATATAACAAAATAGCACCTTTACTACTTTTCCATATACATTTCTACAACGAAATCTCATTGTTTGTTCGCCAGCTTTCACGGAGAACTTTTCAAATAAAATGTTTCACTTGTACAATGTCAGCGTATTTATTACAGCATAAATATTATTACCTTCGACTTTTTCCTGAAAAATCTATTAAAACTTTTCCAAATTACCATCTTTAAATTCTCCTTAGAACAAATTTTCCATTGTTCCGGTACACAAAAAACTAACGATAGCAATAATCTATTTTTCCACTACTAGCTGTGAAGTTGACAGAATTAGAATTTTGTATACCCAGGAGATTGTCTTTACTTGAAATTGGCTAACAAAATAAAATTATTTGAATGAAAATGCCATTAGTTTAAAATTCGCGCTCAAACAAAAATGATTGATGACATAAGGAGTGCGTTCATAATCTATGGATTAGGTAAGGAGTGTACGGGGTAAACCCTTCTCGTGGTGCGTTCGAGAACGCTGTGGTGTAGAGTGTGAAGTATATTGAATGTTTTATGAGCGCTCACTTTGTACCCAAGTATAACTTTTACATTTTATATTTTTAAACTGAATAAATCACTTAGAAAAATTCTAAGCAGTATGAAATATTTTACTATCTTTATCTATAAACCTCACAATGGCATTTCTTTTCCTTTATCAGTGTTGCCAATCTTCTATTTTATGTTTTAAACTTTCCAAAGCTGTAAAAATTTATTATCGTCATACTTGGAAAAGTTATTTTGGTTTATTTACGAAATTTCGGTATCACATATGAAAACAAACTAATAATAATAAATAACTCCGATAATAATCTGGTAAAAGTCAATGAAGAAGATTCGTATTTCGGCGGCAGTTTTTGTACTATAAGGAATTGTAAACAAATTTAATTTTTTACGAAGTAAAATTTAGATGATGGATATTACTTGACATAATGTTATTTATAAGCGAAGATAAATGAAGAATTGATGATTGATATCAATTATTCAACTCTCCTTCTCTTTAAGCTGTACATTTTTTCCTTCAGCTTCCGAAAACGTTTAGAGATGCCAACAATTACACAGACTTTCGAATCTATTAAAAATTCCTATCACATTTCATTCTGATTCAATCCTAAAAATTTTCCGGTTCACATTTCTCGCTACATTTACTCGAAAATCTCTTCTGATCGGCTTAATCGACCTAAAAGTGTCTAAAACAATGAAAATAATGAAGCGTGGTGTGTCCGGAACACTCCATGGAGGTGCATAATTCATTCAAACCCCGAATTTAGGAGAATCTGCTCAAATTCTCTGGAAACACCATTAATTTTCTGTTACCATAGCTGTAAGAGACTGCTTTTCGGTAACGATGTCTTATGTTCAAGAAGCTGGAATAATCGGATTCCATTCTGTGATATCTATAAATTAAGATCACTCACGGAGTTTGATTTCAACTATCGATATCCCAAATTCTCGAATGACTAATGAGTAATCGTCAAATTTAAAATATTAGTGAAAAAATCACAGTTCCTAATATATCGCACATCACTAGAAGTAATATTTTGACAGATAATAATCTGATTTCAATCTCTTATCTTTTAAATTATCCAACAAAGTGTCTGTTTCATTGAAAAGCTTGACTGATTTCCAGAGACTTATTGACGTATAATTACCTCAGTTCCGACTTATAGGTGGGTGGATCGATTTACCATCATCACGGTTAGATAGAGTTGGTACTTACCTGAAACAAAAAATTAAGTTATTAATATCTGTTGCCGATCGCCGTAAGCCAACCCAGCTGGTTCGAGCTTTGTTAATTTTTTTTTATCAATTCTTTCGGTTGTTTAAACATGATAGGTATGTGCTGTTAAGCGTGGGAGAAGAAGTACCGTTTTGTCTGCTTATTTAATACTAGTTAATATTGATATTTTTATCGATGATATTGTAATAGGAAGGATTATTTCTATTTTAAATTCATAATGGTATTTAAAGTCGGATAGCAGTTAGTTAAATAATCTCCTGACTCTATTGGTGGTCATTATCAGCTTCCAGCTGTCCAATTAGCTCTTGACGCAGGTGCTCACAGGGTATGAGTCGAGAGTGGGTTACCTTCACAAGATTGGGAAAAGAGAAACTGGAGTGTGCGAGAGATGTGAAGTGGAGAATGATGTGAAGTGGAGGATGATGTGAAGTGGAGGATGTGTTTAGATGTTGGAAGAACGAGGAAGTTTTGAAGAAGTTGGAAAATAAACTGGGAGAGGCGGTTTATTGGGGAAATATGGTGATTATGTTGAGGGGCGAGGAGGAATGGATGGATATAAGTGGCGTAGTAGAGAGCATGATTAGGGAAAGAGAAGGATTCGACTTGGCATGTGATAGGAGGGAGAAGATGACGGAGAGTGTGTGAGGGACCGCCGCCCGTCTTGAAGTATGCTAGGGTAGTGATTCCAAGGCGGGAGTAACGTCGAGTTTGAAGTGGGTTTGGTTGGTAGGCATTCCTGTGAAGATAAATCCAACAATGTCTGGTTTCTGGTTAAGGACCCATTCGAACATGAGTTTCCCATCTCGACCCGAAAAAAGCTGTCCAATTAGTAGAGTTACGAGTACTTCATTTGAATTAGTGATGAGCAAAACTGGTCTTGGTCCTGCTCTTTTTCTTCTGCTCTTTTTCTTCTGCTATTTTTCTTGAACTAATACTGTTTACCACCATTCTCTTGCAGATCTTGTTTGGTTGCTCGGCCTCCCATTGTTATTTTTTTTTCTTCGTTTACAGAGTCGTTATCATTTATGCCTTATTTGCAGGATCGCCACGTATTAAAAGACTTGGATTTATACTTGACTTAGACTAGCGAGACCTAGACCAAAACTAAATATACCAGAACAAGACCAATACCATATGCAAGACCAAAACCAAATACGCTAGACTCAACGTACAAAAAAATAATTATACGCTGATTGATTGATATTATTTAAATTGTACAAAGATTGAGAATTTTTCTAGTTGATATTTGATTGTTAATTATTGATAATTTGATCCCATGAGGATATTCAGATATTCACTAATTTCAATTCAACTTAGTCTTGTAAATTCTTTTCATATCCAGTCGATTTTCCACCCCCCAAAAAAAGGTTCTTATTAGAGCTAATAAATTTTTTAATGAATACAGTTAGTCCCATCAGCAACTCCACGATCAAACACAAATACTGCTCCAGGCTACTCTAGACTGCTGCTGCCTTGTCAGCGATAGATGTAATACGCATAACGGGTCGTGGAAATCGTCCCTGAGGACGTGGAATCCTTCCCTCCAGTCCTTCGTGTGTCGTCTCACGAGAACAATTCAAATGATTAAATCACTCTCTACCGAATGGGTTTTAGGTATAATGAGTAAAGCTATTTCGGTCAGTTTATGCTTGTCTCTTCTTCTGACCGCTGAGAATGACTTTTCAAGTGAAAATGTGAAAATTTCATCTCTGAATTCAATGTAGCGAAGGGTGCTTTAATTCGATAGGGGTTGGTTGGTTTAACAACTTTTAAAGTAATTTTAGAACAAATAAATAAACATTTTTAAAGTACTAATGAGATTACTTGAGCTTGCATCAAAGAATACACCAGCTTAACAAGACGCGAAGCCCAACGCAATCTCTTTGATGATTTGGTAACAAAAATGTATGACCTTGAGAGACCGACGTTGACAGATAACTTATTAAATACGCACAAAAAATGATCAAATCTTAAAATATCGGCGATATACTTAATTGGTTTACAAAATGAATTATGACAAGTATCTTATCATAAAAATGGCTCCTTTCAGACATGCGTATATAAAAAAAAGGATCGGAAGCTTCGCTTCTTGTTAAGCTGGTGTATTCTTGGCTTGCATACTCTGTACCTACTGAGCGATTTCGCTGTTTGGGTTTTATTAGAACTAGAGCTGAAAAAGCTGTCTTTTCAAACATGTGACTCTGGTGGCTGGGATAAATGGATAAACAACCAGGCGTTGCGCTGGTGGTTGAAACCCCAGGACAAAGAAACGCTAAATTATTCCTTAAAGGCCCTTCGACCAGACTGTCACATGACTTACTATGTCAAAGTCGTGAAACGACAAGAATGATGGTGGAAATGCTGACCGGACATTGTAGGCTGAGGAAACATATGCACACAATTGGCCTAGCAGATGACAGTTTCTGCCAGGAAGAAGACGAAACCACAGAGCACATACTCTGAGAGTGCGAAGGCCCAGCAGGGGTGCGATTTCACTTACTCTGAGAAGAAAAACCGAGGGCTGAGAGCTACGCAAGGGAGGCGTTATTCAGGATAATAAAAATAATAGCTAGAGCTAGATATAGAGCTCTGAACATAGGGAGGACCACAATAGATCGATTAAATTTGTTTTCCAGCATTTTGAGTTTCAATATCAGATTTCACCTGTAGTGTTGTGATATGTTGAAACTTGAATTGTAGCAATTGAATGGTAACGTACCTATTACCACCCTGAAATTTATCTACGCCTCCCAAGTGGGGCTAGCTCCCTTTGGGAAGTCCTGCCTTAGACTGTATTTCAAGAGGATTAGTCTGGAAATAGATTTCCGGATATAGAGAGAGTATATCCGCAGAGAGAGTTATTCAATTATATTTCGAAGAAATGCTTTATGGGATTGTCTACAATATTAAGACGGTATGTACAGAGCGACCGGTTACCTCGACATTTTGTATGTCTTTTCGATCTTGGATGAATTTTAATTTAAGATAATACAAATTTATTTCAACACAAATGAGATAATTGAAAACATCAAAGAGTCTGTTACAAAAACCCCAAATGTTTATTCAAATTGTTTCAATCCCTGTCTCATTTGTTACCTGTTGTTATATGTCAAGATTGACTGAAAGGCAATATCTTTCTACGCTATGTCACTTCAGAGGATGGTATCATGTTACTAAGAAAATTGCATCGTCTGGTGCGTTAGAATAACTTGTTTTAAATATAAATACGATGGTAAACTCTTTTTAAAATCAAATTTAAGAAATAAATAAACGTATGGTTATCATATGTATATATTTTGTTAAAATGCTGAGCTTACTTTATGTTTTTCTTACAGTAAACTGTTGCTACGGGTTAGTTACTTGTGTGTCGTTTAAATGATTTACAGCATAAGTTGTTGCTACTAGTGGCGACATGAAAAGTGTTGTGGTTAGATGTGTAGAGAATATTGACATAAATATTTCCCTAACAGAAAAAAAGTAATGATATAACATGCCACAAGTCGGTATGATGAAAAATTATAACTTTTCAAAGAAATTCCTTACGGAATTGAGCAACAAGAAGAGATGGGATCCAAATACCATTACCAGACTTTGAAAGAATGCCATTCAATGGTACAAAGACGGCTTAAAAGCAATAGAAGGAACTGGGATAGGAGTGTTCGGGCCAGGAACCAAACACTCTCAAAGCTTGGGAAAAACCCCAAGTATCTTTCCACGCCTTAAGAAAGTGTGCCCAGTTCAATATTGATAAAGGATACAGAAGACAAAGGATTATCATAATGTCAGATAGTCAAGCAGCCATTGGAGCACTGAGCTCTGGTGTAATCAGTTCCAAAATGGTGTGGGAATGCCTAGACAAACTCAATGAACTAGGCGAGAACAATATAGTCACCTTACTATGGATTCAAGGACACACTGGAATAGAAGGAAATGAAATAGCAGATGAACTAGCAGAGAGGGAGACTTAAATACCTTTCTGGGGGCCTGATCCCTTTTGTAATGTTATATTGGAAGAACCTCCGCCGAGAAAAAGAGAAGATCTGACCGTTGGAAAGATCTAGTAGGTCTTGTACAATCAAAGACTCTTCTGTTGAGATCAAATGAATGCATAAGTTAAAGTAAAACTGCGCTAAGAGTTTTAACAGGGATCCTAACGGGACATTGTCGCCTGAATGGGCACCTGAAAAAGCTCAAGATAGTGGAGGAAGAAGAATGTAGATTTTGTGGCATGGAAGAAGAAGCCTCCATCCACATACTTTCCAACTGCACAGCACCTCAGAATCCTAGAGCACAGCACATGGGATATTACTGGATAGAAGAGGAACATTTACCTGAGTTGAAGCCTGCAGACATCCTAAAATTCCTCTGGGATATACATACAAAATACATACAGTTGAAGCGAAATCCTTGAATGTTAGCCGCTCTTGGTTCTTCTAGGATTCAACTTTACCCATGACAAATCAAAACAAGAATATTAAAAGTGTGTTAAAATATACAATTGAATAAAGATTCCAATGAGAATAATAACAATGAGTTAATTAAGCGAATGGAGGCAGCTTGTTTAGTTTCGACAGACAAAGGGGAAATAAAAAAAAGCAAGGCGTCTGTTTAAGATTTAATGGAAGGATTTGATTAAACACTTCTTTTTGTAAATTGATTCTCCTCCTCTTTCCCAATAGGGTACATGATTATAAAAAGCCCACATGATTTTTTTTTAAATTTAATTAAATGCAGTGAAGTATCAATTGTTTTCAATATGGACGTTGAAGATCAATGAGAAGAAAATAAGGTTAGGTCGGTCAAAAACATTTTCATTTTCATCACTTTTACTTATTATTAAGATTATAAGCAGTGAGACGATAATATTTATTGTTAGAGGTGTACAATTATTCATAATATATCGTAATCTATCTCCAGGTATAATATTATAGGTAACGTTTTAAAACAATACACCCAAGATGGTATCGACAACGTATAATATGAATTCGAACCCGACACGCATCAAAACAATAAAACAAAATAAATAAATGTGATTCTTTATATTGTGTATCTCTGTCTTTTTTCTCTTTTATATAAGAGACATTAGGTTATTTGAAGTATCCTTGTCGGCACGCGATGAGCGAGACCACCCAAACGCACGTACGAGTCTTTTTGTACATATTTTTTTTTCAAGTTAGAGCCAGAGTAATGAGGGAGTTTGATTACTATACAGGATGGATGATATCATTATAATTTTGATAATTACGTTGTTCTATAAGAGGCTGAGAACACAAAAAAAGTCTTCCTCGAAAGTAAGCATTATACAGTCATAAAATGTTAATTCATTATTAATGATGATTTCAAAAACATTCTTAGCGATCTTTTAAATTTTTATTTAGGACTTTAAAAAGTTTAAACAAAAGGGTTCAATAAAACTCAATGTCCAAACCAGGCTACAATAGAAATGGTATACTTAGTATGATAGTATATTAAAGTATAAGTGGATATTAAGGTCTTTAAAACACGCGCGAAATAGAGCAAGTGTTTTAAAGACCAGTTTTGATTTCTGTGAATGTCAATAGTATTAATTTAAATACCATTTCCTAAGATTTGAAAAATCGAAATATTAATATTTCAAACAATACCAACGGCACTTTCCATTTTAATTTATAAATTTGACATTGTTAAATATTGTTCGAATAAAAGTTTTGACGTTACAAACTACTCCTGTCAGATCAATAATAAAAAAAATGTCATTTAGACATGATTTAGACTATAGATTTAGACTTCGTTTCTCGAGTTGTTGATGTTGCCACGGTAACTTTAAAACTCGCGCGTTTTTTAAAGTTCGATTTAAACACGCTGAGGCGTGCTTTAAATAGGTAAAATGGTTAACCAATAAAAAAAATAAATTGTTCTCTTGGTGGACAAAAGTAAATAATTGTGGTTTGGACTGTTTGGACGAGTTTTATTGAACCCTTTTGTTTGGATTTCGTAAAACCACATTTAAGATATGGATGAGCTCTTGAAGTTTAAAAAATTTATATAGATATTTTGGAATCTACGGGGTCAAAATAGTAAAGTTTTATATATAAAAATATCCGATTTTGGAAATTCAAAAAGTAAAATTAAGAATCACAAGTACATGCACTTAGTCAAACAATCGTAGAGGCCATATTGATGGAAATTTTGGGCTGAAATTCTAGAAATACACTCTCAAATAATAAACGAATGTGGAAAAAATTCTGCGAAAACGTATCTAAAATATTTTGTATGCAGGGGCTCCCGAAAGTGAGGATAACGAGTTTTCGAAAATATCCAAAAAAAATTTGGAAACTAAAAAATTTTATGGTGTCTTCGAGGTCGAATTAGACGTATTAGCGCGGCAATTTTTAATCCTGATGATATATTCCGAGTCGAAATTATTTATTGGTTAACCATAAATGGAAATGCAACAAAAATTATGACTTTAATGTGGTTTGTATCACCCTGTGTGATCGCCTACTAATAAAAATCTGTCAGGCTAATGAAACGTCTTTTTTTATCAGACAATGGACTACGTTTTTGACCTCCAGTTTATAGAGATGAATAGATACATCGTAAATCAATAAAAATACTCGTAACAAAATAGTATAACTTCATTGGCGTACTGGAAATAGTTCAAGAGTTTGATAAGTATAGCGTATATTATGGCTATTTACAATGTTACTTTGAATCTTGATTGACTGAAACTGTGCGTAGATGCTTACTGGCTGAATTTCTCACAGCATAGGCAGCTCCTGGTCAGTCTGTCCACTCGAAAAATGCGCATTGTGGACAGGTGTTTGTGTCCACTCGATCAATATTATTTTTGAGTAAAAGATATCTCATAATTTTTCCATTTCTTCCTTTTCGAAACAACTCTTAAGATCGTTTTCTTTTTCATTTTCACACCATTTAAATTTTCATTTACCATCTAGGCTTTGATGATATTTTTGTATAAAAAGGATAAAAATTTCAATCTCCAATATATTAATCGGGTAATACATTAGGCACATGTATATAATAAATAATTCTAAAAAACATATTTACAGCTTCCTGACGTATAATTGTGCCCGTTAAATGTCATGTAATTGCACGCAGAGCTGCCAACTTTAATTTTTATCAAATTCTCGTTAAAGCGACGCTTATTTATAGCGTGAAAAAAGTGTCGGGTTTTATATCTGAATAAAAAAAAAACTCTATCGTGCTCAAGGGTGTTGTTTTTGACCTATATTTATGACTTGTTTTTTAATAAAAGTGTGTTTAATGTCGCGGCCGTATTTTCCCTGCAAACTTGATTAGTGGGAATTACATTTTTTTCATTAAAAATATTTTTATTTTCAAACGTAAATCATTTTGAAATGATTTATTAAGAAACGGACAAATATTGATAGATGGAACTGAGGTCTTTGACCCTTCATAACCGAGACAAAAGGTACTTTATCATACACGCATTTATTTCCGTATTCATATCTGCATATTATTTTGTGTATGTTTACCAAAAGTGCCCTTCATATCTTTCTTGAATGCTATTTGGGTTAACAAAAAGTCATACGCTATTCCGATATCGTTTATATTACTTTTTATGCGAGTTCTAAAAAAGGAGTGTTCATTTTTTCATTCAGATCGAAAGATCTATTGTGTCCTTGAATTCTACTCAGTTTTTCAAAGACTGGAAAATCCTTTATTCCTTTAACATGGGGAAATGTCCCTCTTCTATCCAGTAATCTCCTAGGTGTCGTGCCCTAATTCTAATTTGCTGTGCAATTAGTAAGTATGTAGATAGAGGCTCCCTTCCATAACACAGAATCTACATACTCCTTCCACCACTAGCTTCCACCAGCTTGTTCAGGTGCCCATTCAGGTGACAGAGTGAACAAGTTGTAGTCAACCAGAAGAATCTTTGATGGTCTAGGCCCTACAAACTCTTTCCAATGGTCAAATCTTCTCTTTTTTGGAGCTGATACCGCAAAAGGGTTCTTGTCCACAAGGAGGTGTTTAATGGCTTGAATTTCCGTTTGAAAGATACTTGGGGTTTCTGGCCCTCACACTCCTATCCCAGTTCCTTTTATTGCTTTTGAGCAGTGTGTATACCATTGAATGGCATTCTTTTCAAGTCTGGTACCTAATGGCATTTGAATCCCATTCCTTCTTGTTGCTTAATTCCGCAACGAAAAGAAAAGTTTTACTTGTTCATCATACCATCATGTGGCATGTCCTCAGTTATCTGATTGTTAAGAAGTGAGAAGGTGGTTTTTTAATGATTCCCTCTCTACTTAGTCTGTATCTAGTTTTTTCTGCCCACTATATGTAGTGGTGTGAGGTTGAGAATCACTTAGATTCAAAGTAACTCAATTTTAAAAATACACAATATTTATTTTTAAAAATACTTTCAATAAAAAAATATTGAAAGGAATAAAGCTGTATTCAAACTTCACTTAAATATTACTTATTTACGACTTAATAGGGATTCTTTTCAATTTTCCCACAGTTTTTTTTTTCGTCTACCAACGGCGGCATTCCAAATTGCATCCCCTGAAGTGGGAACGCAACAACTAACCGCCCCTACTGGCACCAGCGTGAGTTGCCCAGACGACGTCGAAGTCTTAAAATATGCATCAACCCTCATGGTTCTAGAATATATGTTTTTACCTGCTATATACGAGGTAACTTCCATAAATATGTATAATGTGTAAATACAGTATGGAAACCACTTATGGAATAAAATTCTTTATGTCATTATTTTAGAAAATTATAAAAAATGCCGAGACACGTCAACTTTTCAATTGAGTTGTGCGTTATGTAAACATAATGAAACACCCTGTATATTTGCATATTTTTCAAATCCAACAAACTAAATAATGTATGGTCAATTATGAATTATACAGGGTGAAATTTTTATTTATACAGTTATTAAACACATACATAAAATACCTGATGTATTTGATTTTAATACATTAAAATAAATGCTCAATGTTCTCCACCTAGTTGTTGGCAATAGCACAGTCTCCTATAGAACTCCTCATTAACTTTGTTTAAAGTTTTAGGTGAAATATTCCGTATTTCTGTAGTTATCCTGTCTTTGAGGTCTACAATGCTAGTTGGTTGTGTTGCATATACTTTGTTCTTGAGATAACCCCACAGAAAAAAAATCTAACGGCGTAAGGTCTGGCGATCTAGCTGGCCACTCAATAGTACCTCTTCGTCCAATCCATTTATTGGGGAAGATTTCATCTAAATAAGTTCTTAGCATTAAAGCGTAATGGGGTGTTGCCCCGTCTTGCTGGAACCAAACATTTTCATTCGGTAAGCTAGGATCTATTGCGTTGGGATATAAGTTTGCCAACGCAGGAATAACTTCATTTCTAAGTATATTTAAATATTTTACAGCTCTCAAATTTCGATCTATAAATATAGGACCAATAATATGGTCGCCTATGATACCGGCCCAAACGTTCACCTTTTGAGGGTACTGAATATGTGTCTCACGCATCCAATTAGGATTCTCTGCTGACCAATATCTACAGTTCTGTCGGTTTACCTCTCCATTCAATGTGAATAATGAGTCGTCAGAAAAAAGAATGGTACCAAGAGCTATCTCATTTCTGTTCAGCTTATTCATCAATCTTTCGCAGAAATCCATTCTACGATCTGAATCGTCTTCTGTTAATTCCTGCACAAAAGTTATTTTGTAGGGATGAAGTTTTTCTTTATGAAGACATCTTCGAACAGTTGTTTGACTAACATTATTTTTACGGGCAATTTGACGTGTACTTGAAGTTGGATTCTCTTCGACACTTAACAAAATATCCACTTTCACATCATCTTCGACGAAGTGTGGTTTTCTTTTCAATGGTTTGACATGTCCAAGTTCTCTGAATTGTGCATGAATTTTAGACACAGTACTTTGTGAAATATTAGGCAATACGGGATACCTGTGATTAAATAAGTTTGCCACTTCAACTTGACTTCTGCAGTTATACCCGTACCCGATCATCATTAAAAGCTCAATTCGGTGAGTCTCAGTTGAATATTTCATTGTTATGTCGACAAGGAAAGAGTGTTTGACAAAGATTTTACTTTTTCAGTATAAACTGTCAACACATCAACAACTGACAGAATAGAAAACAATCCACATTATTTACCGATTTAAAACAATCCACATTATTTACCGATTTTGTCTAATTATTGGCGTTTTTAGGCAGTTTTTAGGTATTTATGATAAAATTCATGGGCGTAGCAGATTTTGTTTAATATACAAATACGTCTAATAATTGGTTAGTTTAGATTTTTGATAAATCCATATTTAGCTAATTTAACAAAGTACCAATATTTCAAGTGTAATAAATTATTAATTTAGTTTGTTGGAATCGGTTCATTAAGAGGATTTCAAAATTATGCAAATATACAGGGTGTTTCATCAAAAAAACCAACACCGAATATGGCATACTTGCGTGAATCACCGTACATTCAAATTTATGTTTACATAACGCACAACTCGATTCAAAAGTTGACCTGTCTCGGCATTTTTTATAATTTTCTAAAATAATAACATAAAGAATTTTATTCCATAAGTGGTTTCCACACTGTATATAAAATATGTATAGATACGTTTCAATAATTTTCAGTTTACATGATGAATGCTGGAAATATTGGTCTTAAAAGTTTATTAAATTCACTTCCAGTTTGTTTTGTTATCGAAACAAGTGGTCCTTTTAGTTATTTTTACTAACATTTAACATACCCTCGTAGCTGACTTTAATAACTTTACATGAATTTTTCGATGAGAAATACCGGGGTTAGAAAATTGCAGCTAATAAAGGAAGACGTAATGAAGACGTTATACACATAATTTTTGTTCAGAAAAAGGAGAAGATAGGATGTTGTTTTTCTTGGTTAATATATTTGAAAAATGTACGAATTTTATAAGAGTCTTTTTTGTGATAAAAATAAATTTGGATAAAATGCGTCATTTTTCTAAGGAATTTTGCCAAAGTCTTTGGTGAAAAGTTTCTCTGCTGTTAGATATATTCTTCTATCACAAAAATCTTGGTGTTGATGCATATTTTTTCCGGCAATTTCCATCAATAATAGCTTTGTTTGGCTGACGGAATTCGTAAGCAGTTCTGGTAGACATTAAGAAGGCACTGTTATGTGTTTGTTTTGGTTCAAAGGAGGATATTAGTCGGAAGAAATAAAGGAACAAAGAGAAAATGTACCGAATTGGCATGTACATAAATTAACCGGAATAACTCATGGTCATTACGCGAATGTGCGATGTTGAGAAAAACTGAGCGGAATGTTGAATTTGTGACTGGTGATGTGGGAATAAAATAAATTATACTTTGTACAAATTTACAACAAAATTGATAGCAATTTAGAGCAATTTTGTAACACTTTTTGTTCCATTCGACCACTTCCACTGCCACAATGTTTTTGTCACCTGTTTTTCAAGTCTGAGGATGAAATAATTTTATTTTTATTAGATCACGTTACAGAGAAAGAATAAAAACTCATCTTTCCGTCAATTTCTATAATAATTTTATGAGTATTTCGTTCCGATTAGTTCAACAGATCGTTTTTTCTTCCAATAAGACCACCTCGTGATGAAACCCGATATTTTTTCAGGTTGTATAAGTCGGTCTGATGTCGAAAATTAAAGATATTTGATAACCACGTTGAAATAAACTCAGACTTTTATTGTGAATATAATCTAGATTATAATAAAACCCGATGTAATTTAGAGTTGTAGACATCTTTCGTTGAAGATGAAATTTCAACTGTTGTATTCGGTTTCATCTCGATTTTTTTGGATTCCATTACAATCTAGAATGGCGAATTTTCATTCAACTTTAAATACTTGAGGTGAAAAAAACAAAATAAACTGCTAATGAGAGATGCAGTCGTCAAAATAAACGTAGAGCAGTTACCGACACTACGGTGTATTACACCAACCGTGAAATTGGAACGTTTGTTCGAAATAGCTAATGTAACTCACCTAGAGTTATGTTTTAACCAAATAGTTTACGGAAAGTTCTTTATACTGAGTGGACAAATTTATTTTGGTCGAGGGTGCGAGCAAAAAAGCGAGATCGAACGAACAAGAGCGAGCGAGCATTCTGCATCAATAATCTTCTGGTGAGTACGGGCTAGCGAGCGAGCGAACGTATGCTTGTTCGTGTTCAAAAAAGATCGAGAGGAAGGCGGTACATCAAAGAAAATACTTGTTCGTACTCGTTCAGTGTAAACAGGATTTTAATCTTCGAGAGTGCTCTACTGTTAAATCTCGCCACTATAAATATGTCGGTTTTTAAATACAGTTATGTGGTATTCCAAATATTAACAGCCATTCTACTTGATATTATTAATCTAAATAAAGCCATAGTGGTTGTTTTCACCCCTACAGCGTTGTATTCTAAACTCATTTCAATCATCTTCGTCTAGCTGCTTAGCTCCCACCTCTAACCTAGTTACGTGCGGTAGCAAAAGTAACGGTTCGTGGTAAAGAACTGTGGCTAACCACCCACAGGAAGGGGAAATGTTAACAGGTTATAAAACGTGTGTACACGGTATACACACGATCTATTCCCTCGTGTTCCACAAGGAAACCCCACGAATAACAGGAAAGAAGAAACACAATAAAAAGAATGTTCAAAAGTGAAATTTTCACGCGATCTTAAATGAATGACAGTTGTTACGGTTGACGTTTCTACTATTTATAGAAGTGTTTTACCGAAAGAGAAAAAGAGTATAAAGTTGAGGGTCGGAAATTTATATAAAAATAAATTTAAAAAAAAAGAAAACTTTAACTATAGTATATATGTCAGCTTTGTAACCTCAAATTCCAGCATCGCCAAATAAATTTTAGTAGTCGCGCCAGAGAAGTCGAAAGCTCGTGGAATTTTTTAGAGTTAAAAAATTCACCACGACACCGCGACATTAAAAAACAATCCCTACCCTTCAAAAAAAAAATACAAATGACCATAAATAATTGTCTAGGGTTGGCTTTGGTAAATATCATATCGGAGGCATATTTTACCCCGCCCGAAGGTCTTTTTGCCCTTTGTGGGAGTGCAGCAATGCAGAAAATATGTTGAAATCCATAAAGGGCTAGCCAAGTGCACAAATACATTATAATATTTATAGTACTGGGGTGTTCAATTTGAAACGAATAACGCGACGGGGTATTTTCGGCTAAACCGGAAACGTTCTCATATGCTTCCGGACTAGCGGAATATGCTTTTGTTTTTAGTGTTATTCATCCAGCTCTTTTTTTTATTATTACCAGAAAAGGTTTTATATACAAGGTGCGATATTACATTTGTCGTCATTTTAGAAAATATTACCTTCTTGTCAGTAGTACTTCATTGTCTGTAGGAAGGGTGAGTGTAGGCTCACAGCACTTAGACCACAACTAACATTGTACATCCTCCCGAGGAGGTCATCGTCCATCCTGTCCTTCCCAGGAAGATGGACAGGTCACTAGGAGACATCTCCTTTATATCGGCAGGTGTAGGCCAAGGCTGTATTTATAAAAATTTAATACCATTTAATTTGTGTATGTAAAATACTTGCTTTGACCATTATCATAAAATATCTACGATTTTCCATTAACTAATGCTCTAAGTTTACTACAACGTTTGAAAGTTTATTAATTGTACTAACAAATTGTAAAAAGACTTATAGGGTGATTCATTTAAAAACTTTGAGATATTGCTTGATTTGCGTTTTGTTTCACCCTGTATTAAAAGAGCCACCGATGAAAAAAGTAATTAATACTGAGCACAGCCAATGTTGTGTGTATGACATTTGAACACAAAGACTTGTTGATTTATTTTATTTACTGTTCTGCAGAGTGTTAGAGAGGAGGTCTTTTTTGCTAATAATTGGCCATATCTTTGTAAAACACCCTTATAATATATTAGAGAGCTATATTTTTGTAACGCTCTCGGTGAGATCTTTTCGATTCTTAAACAAAGTATAGTACGTTCCATTAAAAAAAAAGTAAGTTTGTGCTGCTACGTGGTTTTGGAACACCCTGTAGAATCGAAAGTATTTTCAAAATGTGCCCTAAGTAACTGTATTAGCTCACACAAAATATGAAGTTCTATCTCTCACCACAACAATGTAATCCTCCGATGTCAGAAGATTGCCCCACCCTGTATAAATATCCTGGACACAGTTTCTGGTCCCAAAATAAGATCCTGGACACAGCTCCTATCTAAAATAAGTTCATGTGCCAGAAAAGTTCCAGGAACAACAACTTAGGGATGAAGTTTGGTAAGAGCCTGCCCTATCAGAGTCCTTTTTGTATCAATTATTTTTTTTTACTATGAAGAGCTTCTAGATCGGCTAATGGATTCTCTCCCTGGTCATAAACAAACAAAAAAAAAGAGCTTCTAGAGATAAAAAAATGCATGAGGGATGTTCAAACAAAATAAAAAACTCAAACTATATTTTCCATCCCAACACAATGTTTGCTTTGTATTAATATTTTGGAACTGACATGTTTCCAGTCATCGCCCACCTTTAGAAAGATCATATTTCCTATTGTTGTGGTTGTGGTCCACGCGTGCCTCTACATTTCATCAGTTATTTAGACACTCAAGATGCTAGTGGTTTAAATAAACATTCCACAACACAAGAGATAAACTGAACACCCATTTTCAGGTTTACAACTAGTGGTCTAGCTTTTTTATTGACATTAAATTTTTGTGGGGTAGGTACGTTCAAACATAGAAACCATACAAGAAATAATATATAAGATCTGGTTGGTGGAAGTAAATAGAACAAAAAAAACCGGTCGTTTGTATATGTTGACTTATTAGGTTTAGAGTGGTCTAAATTAGAAAGTTTTGGGTCTTGGGCAATAGCCATATTCTACAAGGTCTAATAGCAGACATAAAATGATATTAAATCTCTTCGAGAATTGTCAATCATTTGTCAATCGTTTGTCAACTGTCAAACAGTCGACCATAGATAAACACCGGAGAAGCAGCACTCACAAGAGCACTCTTAACATTGTAGCCTAACAGTCTTGAATAATATCGAAATTTCGAAATTAAAGACTACAAAATAAAAAACATTTTTGACAAAATAGAAATTTTTCTTTGAAAAGGAGAAGCTAAACATAAGCGTCATTTACGTTTAATTTCAAAAAAGTGGTTTTACGAATAGCAGGCTATAAATTTTCGTATCTATTTTATATTAAGAGCGTCTAGAGCTGAAACTGCACACAGAAAAACTTTTTATTCGTTAGAAAATAAGTGCCGGGGGAAATCAAGAAGTAATTTCAGACGCTTCCTTTAAGCCTTTTTCAAACTTTTATGACTCTATATAAAAATTGCGGTCTCCCATCTTTTATTACATCAAGTTTGATATGTCTCCACTAAATAAAAATTAAAGAAAAATCAGGAAGTTTTAAACAAATACCGTTTTATAATTATTTATACTCTCGTATTAAACAGCAATAAATAAAAATAACCAGAGGCACGGAATTTTATTTATTAACATATTTTGATAGCGACAAATGCCCTTAAGCTATTGCCAGCATATTTTTGTAGACTGGATCTGTACAATTGTCTTGGGAATTTCGTAAAAAACCTCTCATAAATTAAAGTGGCTTTCTGAATTTGAAATAAGGCAGAAAAGATGGCTCAAAAGCGATAACAGAGGGTAGTCGGCTGAAGGCGAATAAACGAAATTGATTCAGAGAGTTTTTTTTTTACAGAAAAGTTTTACCTTCGTAAAGTTTTTCAAGTTGGCGTTTGTGATATGAATTTCCTCTGTAGAAAATAGATCTATGTCAACATTCTCGAGAAGATAATTAGCAATGTTCCCAGTTTGGAGCAGATTACCTAAAAATTTCCCACTTAAATTATAACTTGGGGAGCAATATCTCATAATGGTGGTAAAATTAAATGGAGGATGTATACTTTGGCAAGTTTATCTGAAGCCGTGAAAGGAATGCAGTCGAAAACATTCATCCTACACTTCCTTTACCCATTTAGATCTGGGCTTCCTTTTCTTCTCCTACCACCTGGTTCCCACTGTAGCATTGAGCATGCGATTGCTCGCTCACCTTCTCTCCGTACATGTCCGAGCCATTTTATTCTTTGTCTCTTTATTCTCTTCACTATATCTTCTCCGTTCATTTCTCTCAGTATTTCATGATTCATACGTTGCCTGTATTCATTGTCGTCGGTTTTTATTGGCCCTAGAATTGTTCTCATTATTTTTCGTTCTAATATCCTCAACTACTCTTCATCTCTTTTTGTCATTGTTATCGTTTCTGATCCATACATTATCACAGGTCTTATTATTGTGTTGTAATTGTTAAATTTAGTGTATCTCGTCAATAGATTGCTTTTCAATAGTTTCTTATTGGCATAGTATACCCATTATTTTTTCGTCTATCTCTGATCTTCGTTCTCCCTTACTGCTGCTTACTCCCAGATATTTGAATTTTTCCACTTCCTCAAATTAATATTCCCCTATTTTTATCATTTTGTTTTCACACTGCTTATCAACTCTCATTATTTTTGTTTTGTTTCTATTTATTTTTAATCCCATTTTTCCCCTTCTCTGTTAATTCTAGTAGCATTTGTTTCATGATATTCCTTCTTTTCGTTACTATCACTATGTCGTCTGCATATGCGACTATCTGGCTTCCGCTCGTTCTTAAATTTCCCTTGTTCACATTTCTAAGAACACGCTCCACAAAGCCCTCCGTTTCTCCTTTACCTGAAAGTATCTTCACTTTTGACTCCTTCATAGTCATTGCAATTAATCTTCTCAACTTATTTTCTATCCCCTGTTCCTTCAATCCTCTCATCAGTTCACTTCGTCTTAGTGAATCAAAAGCTTGTTGGAAATCTATAAATAGCATTTCTATTTCCATTTTGTATTCATGGGTCTTTTCCATTATCTGCTTGATAGTGTGAACATTATTTTTTCAATTTATGAATGTTAAGAGATGAACACTTTTCCAAATTTGTTACGGGCTTCTTCAAGCTCTGGCAGCGTTGTGTGATTTTAATCGAAAGGCCTGACCAGCTGACTTCTTATTGGCAAGCGCGTGCATGTGTTCTTCTCCCTCACTTCCACAATTGACTGAAATTGATTTATCCAGTGGCGTTGGTATTGTCAGTGACCTTTGTTTTTTCAGTTTTACTTGGTAAAATAAGTACCGTACGCCAGTTGTTCGTTTATGACAGATACCGCCATGTTTCCTTGCCTCTTACCGATGCCCCGTAGCTTCAGATAAACGTGTCAAACTATATAAGCAAGTGAGCTTTCTCAATTTAAATTGAATAGTAGCACGTAATATTCAACTTAAAACCCTAAAACTGAACAAAAACAAATATTTCTACGAACTTTACCACTTGAAACGACAAACAAAATAATAAATTGCAACCCCACCCAAGCACCTTCATCTTGAAATTTCTGGAAAATATTTCATATTCAATTACACTCAATCTAGGCCTTATTCCGTTCCTACTGGAATAACTAACAAGAAAATGAAAATATTTTATGCGTCTTGGAGAAGCGAGGTATGTCTCTATTATTTAGGCCTTTGAGACGCGCATTTAAAGTGACACTGATAAATTGTTCCACTTAAAATGTATGAACGAATGTTCTAAGGATGTACCGAGAGTGAATGAAAACCTAACCTGCAAATTGGGGCGGCTTCATTTGGCATCAATTTTGTCTCTCGAGTTGTATTAATTTTCACTTGAGATGTCAATCGTGGGGAAGGGACTGTCATTTCAACGTTAACAATGTTCTAAATTAAATTTTGTACCATATTTTCATAAATTCGTAATTTTTGCTGTTGAAATAAATGAATTAAAGCAATCTAAAATCATCCTATATTTTCTCGAAGAAACTTAAAAAAACCGGTAATCATGGCAATGTGTAACTTTTGCATGCCAAGAAACATTTCTACCAAGAATAATATTAAGTACACAACTCCATAAATCTCGTTGAAATAGACGTTTTTGCAAGTTCATATCATTTGCATAATGATACAGACCACTAACTATGAACGTAAATTATTTTTTCATTAGTATATCTGCTTTATTTGAATAATTTCATAATTACATCTCCAAAGGCAATTAATGCAATAATTTTTGTAATTATTATAACTTATCTGCAATGATTTCATTCGCTCTGGATTTGATTACACTTTATATGGTACTATACGGGAGGTCTTCGTTCTAGTTTCATGTCATATTACCGGTAGATACATTCGTATCGAAGAAATATGAAAAATGGATAATTTGTTCTGTATGTTCCTTGTGGTATATTATTCATTCTTTTTTAAATTTTTTGGGAAATTAAACCACAATATTTTTAAATTCTTTACTTCA
>CAJUYI010002177.1:1854-12378 GCA_910591695.1 Galerucella pusilla
AAGTACAAAATATTTCACTCGGAAAATCCGCCGGCGAATATTGCCGAACTACGGGAAAGAATACAAAATATTTTTCGGCAGTTACATCAACCACTTTTTATAAATATGTTTATTGACTTACAAAATCGATATGAAGCTTGTTTGCGTCGAAATGGTGAACATTTTGAACACTTACATTACAGAAATTAAAAATTCATTTTTATTTTTATTTTCGGTACTGTTTATTTTGGCGGATACTGTACTTCAACATTGTTGAATATCTACTTCTATGTATATATGTATTTTGGGGTGACATTCACTAAGACCTAAAAGATCTATTGTGCCCCCTTACTTCTACTTAGTTTCTGAGTAGATTCTCAGAAACTAGTAGCTCCTTGAAGTCCTATTTCCCGGAGGAATTTTAGGATGTCTGCAGGCTTCAACTTAGGTAAATGTTCCTCTTCTATCCAGTAATCTCCCAGGTGCTGTGCTCTAGGATTCTGAAGTGCTGTGCAGTTGGAAAGTATGTGGATGGAGGTTTCTTCTTCCATGCCACAAAATCTGCATTCTTTTTCCTCCACTATTTTGATCTTTTTCAGGTGCCCATTCAGGCGACAATGTCCCGTTAGGATCCCTGTTAAAACTCTCCCATGAAAATCAAATTAAGTACTTTTTTTTTCAACCCAAGGATGAAAGTATTGATCGCTTTGAAGCTTTGCAGTATGTAGTCGAGTTCTGCCCAATTTTTTCAGCTTTTTCTCTCTGAAACAATCCTCCTCAATACGGGTACCTACTTCATTAGTTCTATTTATAACTATAAACTTTTTATCTATTTATTATGTCTCCGCAAAGGGAATGAAATTAATAGTAGTAGTGTCCAACGCTAGAACCATTAGGCAGCTTTCATTGTCACTCATCTTTGCACACTAACAAACTAACTTCAAAGTTTAGGAACTAATACATTAGGTGAAATAATTTTTTATCTAATGTGAGTTACTGAATTTAAATTGATAAAAATTTCCCCGCAACATCAATTCAGAAACTTTTAGGAAGCGATTCAAGTATCGATAATTGAACTCGAAAACTCAGCTTCCTTGTTGCGGATAAACTTGTAAAGGTGTTTGGATGCAGATAGTTTGTCCGGAAACTAAAATAGGAACTAGGTGGCGTTTGCGGCAATGGAAGGTTTGAAAACTAATTGAAACCGCTAGCATCTACCAATTTGTTTGTTAACATACTGTTCTTATTATTCTTTTATTGATAAAACTATCTACAAATAAAAACACTGGAGATAAACGTCATGGCTAACACCCCAGAAACGGTGTCGAAGCCAATATACATTTACATAAACACAATATACATTAACTGTTCTTTTTTTAATTTCCCAAGAATTTAAAAAAAGAATGAATAATATACCACAAGGAACATACTGAAGATATACATTAACTGCTTATTTAACATTTTTTTGAGGACTTACATAGTCAAACTTCTTAGGCTTAGTATTCGATACTCGTTAAGTGGATCTGAATTGAGAGTGGCCGAAAAAGAAGATTCCTGTAATTTTACAGTTTTTGGCGGCATATTCAAAATTACTGGAATTTTACTTTTATTGTATGACATTTATTTCATTCGAAGTTACTCAACATTATACTTAAAACACAGCAAATGGAGCTACCAAATGTGTAAACTGCGGTGAATCTCATCCAGCAAACTATAGAGGCTGTGGAGTAGCCAAAAAATGCAAGAAATCAAGAACAAAACAATAAAAGAGAGAAAAAGAAAAAACGCCATGAAAACAACAAGCAACCAAAATCCCCACGTGAGAGAAGGGAAAACATTTAGTCAAGCTATAACAGGTACCATCAACAAGTAGCCAGGCCACAATCACTGAAATGTTATCCAATCTACTAGAGAGATTTGACAAACAGGAAGAGTTAATTAATAAATTGACTGATAGAATAACAGAGATTGAGAGCTGTAGCAACAGAGCTACAAACTCGCGTGAATGAATAGAAAATATCTACGAATAGCAGCATGGAATGCAAATGGGATACTCCAAAGAAGAGAGGAATTAAAATATTCCTAGCTACACAACGAATAGATATATGTCTAATCTCCGAGACTCATCTAACTACACAAATGTATATGAAAATAAGAAGATATGTACTTTATCATACTATCCATCCACACGATGCAGCTCGTGGAGGAAGTGCAGTAGTGATCGAAGAAACCTTACCTCACTATGAGGATTTCAAATATGCAACTGAACATATACAGGCAACCACAGTGAACATTGAAATTGGTCTATATAACTTCTCTATTTCAGCAGTCTATTAACCTCCAAGGTATACAATACACATAGATGACTATTTAAACTTTCTGCAGCATTTTGAAGGGCGTTACTTTATAGGTGGCGACTATAACGGCAAAAACACAATATGGGGCTCTAGGCTAACCACAACAAAAGGTAGAAACCTTCATAAAGCAGCATCTAGTCTAGGATGTGAGTATCATTACACCGGAAAACCAATGTATTGGCCTACCGATCCTGATAAAGTCCCTGACCTGCTAGACTTTTTCATTTCCAAAAATATTTCTGCTAATTATATCAAAATGGAAAATGGAGGAAGCTTATGACCTAACGTCTGATCATTTCCCCATAATAATGACACTTGGTAAAAATATAATTATGAAAAAAATAGTAATCCAGCATTAACAAACAAAACAACAAATTGGACACATTTTAGAGAAGAGCTAGAAAATGGAATAGAATTAAATTTTCCATTAAAAACAATCCAACAACTGGAACATGAAGTGGAAAAGTTTGTGGTAGATGTCCAGCAATAAGCCTGGAATCATACAGTGGAGGTTAAAAGAAAAGTGTCTGGAAACAATAACCCTAGAGAAATATGTGAATTAGTCACAGAAAAAAGAAAGACAAGGAAGAAATGGCAAACTTCTAGAAAGAAACCCTAATGACAAAACAGTGTCCAATAGACTCGCCCTACAGTTAAAAAGGGAAATACAAAAAATAAGTTTGTACATATATAAACGAACTTACGGATGACAAAAATTAAGAATACTCACTCTGGAAAGCAACAAGAATACTTAAAAGGCCAATGACCCAAATGCCAGCAATTAGGAAAGAAGAGGAGGATTGGGAAAAAAAGGTAGAACGTGTCGCGGGACACACGGTAGATACTTTAGTTCCTTTCAAGCAAAAATTATGTAATACATCGGACGTTATAGATAAACAATTTGCATATACCTTGGTGGTCGAGTAGTGAGCAAACCAGACTCTCGCGCGGTGAACCCGGGTTCGCTTAACAATAAAAAAAACTTATTTTTTTATTGTTAATTTTATTTTTAAATAATTATTCTGCTTGATATTGATAACGACAACAGGTAGACGTTTGAAATATTTAGCAGAATATTCATTATTATAGATAATGGTACGGTACCCTTCATGAGGGAGTCCGACTGGCAACATCTACTTATATCAGCATCATATATATTTAAAAAGGGAAACCGTAGCATCATACAAATTGGACATTCAAGAACTGTACGTTTACCACAAAACTAGTGGAAACATAAAATTGAATTGCAAAATGTTTAATTTGAAGTTATATTACAGTTTATAGAAATTTTTATTTTCTAGATTTTTTCTTAAGTGGGTCGTAGAAAAAATATGCTGTTCGACTTGTGTGGATTGTCCATATCGCACTTGAACGATTGAGCACTCCGCCTACGGCGTCGTGCTCAAACTTCGTCCTCGTGCGATATGGCCATCATATCCACACTAGTTGCACAAACTACAATTTCTTTCAAAATATGCCCTTTTACATTTAAAAACAACCTGCCAAATGTCAAATCAATTTATCCATCCATTTTAAAGTTATCGAATAAAAACATTCAAGTTTTCAAAATTTCAACACCCTGTATTTCGAAAAGTAAATGTGCTAGACCCCTTAATCGCGCAAAAAAATTATGGAAATAATAGTAAAAATGTATCCGAACAAATTCAAGTAGATCACCAGCACTGCGAATACCAGCTTTGCATAGAATTTCAATATAGCGTTGGTGGTTCAGTGGTAGAATGATCGCATTGCACGCGGGCGGCCCGGGTTCGAATCCGGGCAGGAGCATATTATTATGAATCGCTGCTTCGTAAATGAGAGGAGGCACAAGCACGCAAGCAAGGCACATAACGAAGCAATGTAACATAACGTAGCGTAACGTAACGCGTAACGGTCAGATCTTTTGCGTCGCGACCCCTGGTCGCTCAAACATAACCTGGCGTAAAGAACTAAAGTTCCAATAATTGACCATAAACAACAAAGTACAGACCTGACGAGAACTGTCAGTGAGACATTAGAAAAAGATGTAAGACACATTGCCGCTATGAAAGGTACATCTGCATTCTATTTGAATGCGTAATTTCTCCCGATTGATAGGTCGCGCTTGCGCGTATTCTAAACATCGACTAATCAAATTTTTCACGTCAAAGATTAGGGTTAACGTTTGTAATGAATTTAAACGGTTTATTATTGTGATATTTTGATTAGGATTATTCACAGACCGGCTTTTTTTCCATTTTTTCCTACGTAATGTGTTATTGTCATTGTCTTATAGGTACAAACCCATATCTGCAGGTGTAGGGTAAAGTTTCGTGTTTTTACTTCAATTGCTGGATAAAATCGTCAATTTTGTACAATTATATGTAAATCATCAGTGTTTATTCAATAGTACTCACCTTACAAGGCCATTTAAAAAGGGATGTCATATTTGAAATTTACAGTCTTCAAATCAGTTCTTCGCTGCACCCAGAATCTTCAATTTTTCTTTTTATTTCGACGCTAGTCATCGTTTCAACTTCCATTCAATATGAATTTCATACATCTTGTGTACGGTCTTCTAGGCGTATAGGAATCGTGCCTGTAGGAGAAATCTTGGAGCAACGTGTACAGAAGGCATTAGTTCACGTGCCATGTAATGGAACTCTTTCGTTTATCATTCTTTGTAGACATGTATCGTTAAATGCTTAGCGTCGTTCAAAGAATAATATTGTTGAGATAATTTTTACAAAACGAGCCTAGAGAATTCTTTAACTTTCAAATGAAATTTTATTTTTATACCCCATTGTAAAATTCCAGATCGGTGACATTTAAACGAAAACCAGTAAACAAAGAGAACAAAATGATCCTGTGAGCATATCTGTCGATCTGATCGACCAATCAGACTAAAAGCAGCAGCCAAAGAGCTTAAAGCCGACATCGACGGTTTTCATCCAATACGAATTCTCAACTGACCTGAAACAAATTAATTTTCAAGCTGATCGAATTTCGATATTTGAATATGCAGAAGCGAAGCCAAAAATATTATTAGGTACTTTAAATGAAGTTCTTTGATGTAGTTGTATAGGATAGTATAGTATAGTATAGTATAGTTAATAGTATAGTACAATAATGAAGCAATTGAAAAAATTTATAAAAACCTGAAATTGAATTTTTTGTTACTATTAACAGTTTTTCTTCTGATCAGAAAATTTTTTCGTAAATTGTTGAAAGTTGCAAGGTTTGCAGAGTGAGTTATTAAAATTATCCCAAAAAGGGTTCGCACTATTTTTGTTATTTGGTCACAGCATAAAACAATCAGCAGGTTAACTAGGGGTAAGAAACGTTTCGCGCAAATTTACTTGTGCCAGGCCAGAATGTGTGGACAACGACAACGACGGCATGGAAGTGGTTGAAATTCAACGTTATCCTATTGTATTCGACATAGGCGTGCTGTTCATTTAACGGTATGTTAATCTTGTTTATTATCTCTTGTGTGTTACGTTGAAAATTTTTGATTTTGTGTTGCTATTTGCAAACCAGTGTTCAATTTTTGTTTTCTATATTGGATTTTCGAATTGTCCTTGAAACTTTGACTCAACTCAAGCAAATATAAATGAACTTTAATCTGGACGGGTTTGTGCTGCAAAAATCTGTCCGATTAGGAGGACTTAAAAAGTTTATTCAGATTTTTTAAAGTTCTCCAAGGTATGAAGAGTCAGTCCACCAGTAGATGAGCATCACCCAGTAAATGAACACCATTAATTGATGTTTTAAAAACTATGAAATCTGCATTTATGAAGAGTGTTTGGCATAATATTTTGGGTCTTTAGAGGTAATTATATTTAAATTGAGGACCAATATTTTCACATTCAACTCAATCTTAGGTACTTATTCATATTTTCAATTACTGCTTATTTACGGGAAGCAAGCAAAAGTAGGTCTTGCATATACAGGGTGAATCACGACTAACGGGATGAAGGTTTATAGCGGAACAGTAGAAGTTTTAAAATGTTTGTCGCTTCAGTAGTTTGTACATTATACAAATTATTTTGAAATATACAGGATGTTCCAATAAAGTGTGGCGTATCAAAGCTATATTTTTTCTCATGAGACATCCTATATTTTATTGCACATTTTGATTGCCCCTAAAAAATGAAATATTCCTTCATGATAGTTTCCCACACCTAAATATAGAGGGATCCGAGTTATGCTGACTTTTAAAATGTGAACATTTCGAAAAAAAATAATAATTTATTGATATAGCAAATTCTAGCCAATTTTCTCTAGCATTTGAATTAGTTGAATGTATTCCACGATTTGGTACTAAACATCTCTTTACAGGGTGTTCAGAATTTTCAGATTCATTATTAAAACATTCAATGTGTAATATCGGGCTTATTTTAAAAGAAACATCCTGTATTTCGATAAATCACCATTTTCAAAAGAATTCCCTCTTCCGAATGATATGAGGGTGTAATATACCTAGATATTATACTTTTCGTGCAATTTACAAGTTTCTTATGGTCTGGTAAATAGATTCTAAAACAAAAAATTCATATATAATCAATTCGGTACCTAACTTAATGTCATTTTATAACATTTCTTTGTTAATTATCTTAACAATTTTGTGTTACTTTCAAATTTAATTGCTACTTAAAATGAAGCAGTACCCGTTAAACGAAAGAGTCGACATGATACTTTGCATTGGGGAGTGTTTAGAAAAGTGTCTCCTAGCATCTAGAGTTTATGCTCAAAAGTACCCTGATAGAATTCACTTAAAAAAGGAAGGTTTCGAAAGACTGCTCAATAGATTCCGTGTAGCGTCACATACAAGAAGGTGAACAAAACTATATCAGTTACTGGCGACAACTCTGACGAATTTGATGTAAGTACTGCTGTGGTTTACGGAAAACCCTAATACCAGTTCTAAAAAAATTAAAAGTGAAGTAGGAAAAAGTCAAATAAGTGTGGGTGTGGATTACTTGAGAAAAATCGCTACCATCCGTATTATATTCAACTACACCAGCAGTTGACACAACAGGATTATGATAACCGTTAAAATTTTTGTTTATGTACTTTGGATAAAGTTGGAGAAGATCCGGATTTCTTTGATCATGTATTAATTACTGTCAAATTAACTTTTCACAATAATGAGTTGGGGGATAGACATAATTTTCATTATTATACAGCAAACAAACATTCATTCCGTACTGTTGATCACCAACACCGATGGAGTGTAAACGTTTGGGGAGGGATTGTGGGCGAGCGTGTTATCGGCCCAAATTTTTTTGACCGACACCTGGATGGAAGAAAACTTTCAAGTTTTTCGATAAAAGACTTCTGCATGGATCCTTCTCGATAACCCACCACTTAGCATCCGAAAGAAAATGTGGCTACAATTGGACGGAGCTCCTGCTCACTTATCACGTGATGTTAGGAGCTACCTCAATAGAAAATTTGAAAATAAATGGATAGGTAGAGGCGGTACTTATAATTGGCCAGCTAGGTCACCAGAATTGACCTAGATGGATATCGTCGATTGGTTATATTAAAAATATTGTGTATGCTACACCCCCTACTACTCCAGACATAATGAAATTAAGAATCTCGAACGCTCTCGCGTCTATACCTATCCGATATTTTGAGTACATCGTTGGAAGTAGAATCACGTGTTGCATTGCACAAGAGGTATTTTGAGCATCTATTAGAATAATGTTTAGTTCATTTTGTAGTATTTATGTATTTGCTTTATTAGACATGTATTTTTGTTTTATTATGTACTCATACACTTATCGGTGAAAAAAGAGCCAGTGTACCTCAGCGTGCATATTTATCAGCAACTTCAGTGTTTTTTCACAAATATGCCAAGATCATTAGTTTAAAATTAAGAGAGAATTGCAGTTGTTTTTAAATCGATTTACCATACAATTTGAGAAAATTGCGAATTGCACGAAAAGTATAATACCTACATAAGGGACATTAGTTATAATTGAAGCCACTCGACAAGAAATTTTGTACGAAATAATTCCCATGAAATCGATGCATATAATAATATTATATCCACACAATTTAATTTTTCTTGGAGATATTCGAAATATCGACAGCATTTTTGTATAAAAATTAATCTACCCCTCACTGGAAATCTCGAAACGCTATTAAAAGCAACTCAAGTTAATCGCATTCGACGACTTTAATTAAATTTCAAGAAGTATGATCAATCGATCATTAATACCTCAACATTTACACCACCGAAGTTGATACAGGCCAAAAGGATGAATTAACTTGCTTTTTCGTATAAATGAGAACCCTTCATTTTAATATACCAAATCACAAAATGTGAACTTTTTTTGAAGCTGCCAATATTAACGACGGGTGAAACACTATACTTTCTCTACAACCCCATTTATATCAAGTAATCTATAACTGGAGAGCACTTCTTCATTTTTATTAAGCAAAAAAATGAAATGGTTCTAAAACAAATAAGTATATCTTGATGCCTGTCCTCATTTGTTTGACGTTTCTCGTTAATCTTTTAAAACGCGTGTAAGTTTTTTTTACAGCCCCGTTTATATCATAATAATATGCAATGAAAAACGATAAACAAATATCTTATTTTAAATGAAAAATAACAAGATTTCTTGAAGCTTTACTTATTAGGGAGATAGACGATGCCACATCAGCTGTTCTGTCGTTAACTGGTGTCACTCCAGATGAAGTTGCGACGCAATCGGATAGCGTTGTATTTTGTATGGATTGTGAAACTTTGGTATATATAATGGATTTTTTCTGCCAACTAATTAATCAACATATCCTCCGCCAACGTTTTTCCAGCAACCATGTTTTTTCAATTGAAGTAAATCATCTCCCGCTTCCACTTAATGCGTTGCGGAGGCTCTACCACAGAGTACACCATCTAACAAGAGGCGAAAGAAAGTTGTTTTCGTGATCGCAAATTTGTGTGCACATGCGTGAATTAATTAGTTTATCTGTCAATGTCAAGTCGACACTTCCGTTCATTCCCCTTAGTTCACCGTGTATTATTTTAAATTACGTTGAAAATGAGCCACTCCTCATTACACACATGAGATTAATAATAAGGTGTTCTCATGTTAGTAGTTAAAAAAATATTCTATACACCTAATTTGGGGAGATATTCATCAACACTACTATTTTTCTTAGTGTAGTGTTACTTTTCTCAGTGTATCAAGAAATTTATATGGCAATACCTCGACGTATTTCCGCTCAATATCGTGTAAGTCTGACTTCAAAGGAACCGACAAAGCTTTCGTCTCTTGTTAGATGGTGTACTCTGTGGTTCTACACAAACAATGGCCAGTATATTTTTGGAGAGCAGGAATGTTCAAATATTCAGTGTGGACAGAGGTTCATATATTTTACAAATACCTAGCCAGAAATGTGGAAGGAAGGCGGTACTTTTGTATAGTGTTGGTCTCTTTACACTATTAACTGTCAAATATTTCAATCCATGGCAACGACAAGCCTCCGAAATTCCGAAAACTAACTGATTGATATTGATATAATGAAGAATTTGTCGCAAAAAAACCTTAGTGTAGGCATTTTTCTACCCAAACCCCTATAAGCGCGCTGCTGGAGTAACAAGTACCTTTCAGTGCTCCACACATGCGTGCCTTTCAGGGCTCCACGCATGCGTGCCTTTCAGCGCTCCCCTCCTACATTAGTCATTACTAATGTTGGTACTATTTGTTAAGCAATCTCCCAAAGTAAAAAATAATAACATAAAAATAGCCGTCACAGCCTCCAGCACTAGGTTCTGGATTTTTTTTACAGTGTTCTGATACCTATACCATATATAATCTGGAACATTTAGCCATCTCTATTTATGTATCTTGCCGTGCTCTTGCTCCATAGTACTTATTTCATATTTTTCCTTCTCTATATTTGTTATTAGCCCAGAGTATCTTTTGTTTTTATGGCGTGCCGTTTTGGTATTTAATAAAATCGTTTTAAAAACAAAAACAAAAATATCTCTTCTTTCAAAAATGTTTATTTCCTAATTATTCTGTTAATGAATTAAAATTATGAAAAACATAATAGAAATTCAATTTCCATTATGTATTGAGGTTGCCTATACTAATCTAATGCAAGTACCTGAAATCGTATATTAAATGCATTACTGCAGAATAGGCAACCTCAATACATAATGTAAATTGAATTTCTATTATGTTTT
>CAJUYI010002177.1:17378-35639 GCA_910591695.1 Galerucella pusilla
GTTCAGTGAAAACCGCATGTCGATATCTTTTTCCGTTCTCGAGTTATAAGTTGTTAAAATGTGTCAATTTATAGATGGACACCTTGTATATCTCCAAATATGTGTGTCTCCAAAGCTTTCTGTTGTCGACAGCTTTCACAATATTTATTGATAAGAGATTCAAAGCTTGGAAAGCCGAAGAATCGGTGAAAATTATGGAAGATTACGCTCATGATATAAAAAAACGGAGAGGTACAAGTATCAAAAGCATATGGAACACCATGGCGCAGATGCTACAATAAAAATAGTATAGGGAATTTTATTTAAAAAAAATTAACCAATTCGCCGACATTGTTTTTAAATCAGCCCACTTAGCAAAGGACTCAAATCGAAGACCACTCCAAAGTAACCAAGAGAAAAGAAAGTTCAAAGGCACTTACAGCACAAGAATTGTTAAAAATGATAAGAATTCGTGAAGAAAGACACCACAGACGCCCTACAGAAAAAATATTCCACTTATTCCCGTTTTAACATGCAAGGCGACGAAGCAGTGAACTGCTAAGTACATTATTTCCATCAAGAATTGGACGGGACGTATCGAATACAATCCATTATGTCCGAAGACCACACAAGAAGGTGCAAAAGCCTTGGCATGGTTGTAAAAAGCAACACTCACAAAGATCTTTGTCCTACTCGTCTATTCTTAAAATTATCGGAAAAAAGGAATTTTGTACAAAAACATGAATATTGGAATCAATATGTCAAAATGGACTAAACTCTCGGCAGCACAAAAATTGGCGTAAATACCGAAACATGTGAAGTAACAAACCATTTAAATCGCTCTTCAACTATTTCTGCTCTTGCAAAAAAGGTGTTGGTGAGAAAGGAATGTTCGAATCGAACAGGAAATTCATATGCCAACTGTTGTAACCTTATTTGCAGTTGGCCTCTGAACGTCATTTGAAATTAATTGAAAACTTGAGAGGAAGAGAAGATTTTTCGAGTACAAGTTCAAGCATACTGCAAATACATAACCTACAATCACATCATTACGATAAAACTAGAGCACAAAAGTTTAATTATCATAAATGTAACTTTTATATGAAGAAATTAGTATATTACGTAACGTGTGTGGAAAGTGACATTTTTCACACGAGTGGGAAGTATTGTCTCACGAGCGCAGCCGAGTGAGACAATCCCACGAGTGTGAAAAATCACTTTCGCACAAGTTATGTACACTATTTTTCCTACGACCACGCGATATACTTTTACCAAATTAGGCATGTATAATCTTGCTTTTTTATGTAGATGTGAGAGGTTTTACATATGTGTATTTGTAAATACTTTATATGGTTTTGATTACTTACCTTTGAAATTGGCCCAGAAAATTGTGATTTTTATGCAATGGAAAAAAGTACCTTTATAAAAAAGTTAGAATTAATATTTAACTTGTTGCCTACCTGTAGGAGATTGAAAGTATTAACTAGCCATTTTAAGGATTCATTGTTCAAATAATTGAAAACGGATATTTATTGTTTTAATAACATGAAAGTCCAATAAATGTCGATATAAACACATTTTATTTTGGAGAATGAATACAACAGTGGGATGGCCGAGCGGTCTAGGCATCCGTGGGCTCGATTTTTGACAAGCAGTAGGGTGGTTCGAGTCCGGGCTCGGTATTTTTTTTTTAATTTTAAATGAAATAAATAGATTATATTATATTATTATATGGACAAATCAACTTAGGAAATGAGCATTTCACATATACATATTAATTTGCGGAGTAAAAAGACTAGCATTTCAACATTCAATTTGACAGCTTTTTTATCCGCACACGTACGGATAAGATTTTTTTCCGTACGCGTATGAATAAAGGTCACTTTCCATAGAACTAGTCAGTGCGATATATGTCACTTTCCTATGTGGTCGTAGGAAAAAGTATTTTTTTGTTTATATTCCACTGTTAAATAGAAGTTCTCTAATTTTATTGTTTTTTGTCCTATTCTCGTGGAATTGTCACGTCAAATATTACTCGCAGCTTTTTGGCACATTCCAAGTAACAGAATTTAATTAGTTTCGAAAATTTTGTTGACAACATTTCTCCTCTTGTGATATTATACAGGGTGGGGCAATCTTCTGACATCGGAGGATTACATCGTTGTAGTGAGAGATAGAACTTTATAATTTTGTGTGAGCTAATACAGTTATTGAGGGCACATTTTGAAAATACTTTCGATTCTACAGGGTGTTCCAAAACCACGTAGCAGCACAAACTTACATTTTTTTAAATGGAACGTACTATATTTTGTTCAAGAATCGAAAAGATCTCACCGAGAGCGTTACAAAAATATAGCACTCTAATATATTATAAGGGTGTTTTACAGAGATATGGCCAATTATTAGCAAAAAAGACCTCCTCTTTAACACTCTGCAAAACAGTAAATTAAAATGAATCAACAGGTCTTTGTATTCAAATGTCATACACACATCATTGGCTGTCCTCAGTATTAATTACTGTGGCTTCTTTATTACAGGGTGAAACAAAACGCAAATCAAGCAATATCTCAAAATTTTTAAATGAATCATCCTATAAGTCTTTTTTACAATTTGTTAGTACAATTAATAAACTTTCAAACGATATAGTACACTTAGGGCATAAGTTAATGGAAAATCGTAGATATTTTATGATAATGGTCAAAAACAAGTATTTTACGTACACAAATAAAATGGTATTAAATTTTTACTTGCAACCTCTTGTAAATTTTAACATTTCTAAGGCATTCATTTTAATCGCAATTTTGGATGCATCTACAATATCTAATCAATGGAATAAAATGTTTACTAAAAATTTCATATTTATTAATGTTTCACTTTCAAGAATTGTTATTATAGGCTTGTTTGAGAATGGCCAAACACAATACCTAGTTAACTTGTAGTTCCAACAAGATGGAGCATCTGTATATCACGTTCGTTGACTACGTCGGTGGTTAAACATACATTTTACCGACAGGTGGATAGGACGTGGTGGACCAATTCCGTGGCCTCCTCGATCTCCAGATCTCACACCGATGGATTTCTTTTTATGGGGATACATCAAGCAACTTGTGTATCAAACGGAACCTACTACCAGAGAAGACGTGAAAGAAAGAATTCGTAACGCATTTTCCACAATAACTCAAGCTATGTTGGAAAAAGTAAGATCATCGTTTTTGAAAAGAATTGTATGGAAGTGAATGGTCGCCATTTTGAACACTTAGCATAGACTACTATACTTTTTATAGAATGTCAATGTTCATTTATGTAAATGTGAGTGTTCTTATAATGTTGGTTTTCATAATTGTTAGTTTTTCAAAAATAGAAAAAGTTGGGAAATAAAATACAAGCTTGCATTTTACATAACTAAGATATACTGTTTGTGATGAATAAAGTAATTATTAAAGACTACAAACTACTTTTATATTTATTAGTACTATAATGACATTAGCCTACTTACAGTAAACAAAAATATTTCTTCCAACATAATTCCTTCTTTCCTTCCTCTAATGGTAAGAGTAGAAGTCAAAGATGTTTTAGATGCATCCAAAATTACGATTAGAATTTATGCCTTAGAAATGTTAAAATTCACAAGATGTTGCATGTAAAAATTTAATACCATTTAATTTGTGTACGTAAAATACTTGTTTTTGACCATTATCATAAAATATCTACGACTTTCCATTAACTTATGCCCTAAGTGTACTACATCGTTTGAAAGTTTATTAATTGTACTAACAAATTGTAAAAAGACTTATAGGGTGATTCATTTAAAAATTTTGAGATATTGCTTGATTTGCGTTTTGTTTCACCCTGTAATAAAGAAGCCACAGATACAAAAAGTAATTAATACTGAGTACAACCAATGATGTGTGTATGACATTTGAATACAAAGACCTGCTGATTTATTTTAATTTACTGTTCTGCAGAGTGTTAAAAAGGAGGTCTTTTTTGCTAATAATTGGCCATATCTTCGTAAAACACCCTTATAATATATTAGAGTGCTATATTTTTGTAACGCTCTCGGTGAGATCTTTTCGATTCTAGAACAAAATATAATACGTTCCATTTAAAAAAATGTAAGTTTGTGCTGATACGTGGTTTTGGAACATCCTGTAGAATCGAAAGTATTTTCAAAATATGCCCTCAATAACTGTATTAGCTCACACAAAATTATAAAGTTCTATCTCTCACCACAACGATGTAATCCTCCGATGTCAAAAGATTGCCCCACCCTGTATATAGGTATATAAGAATATCATTGACCCTACCGTATTTATATTGTGGTTGATTGCTGATCCGTGTCCTATAATAACTGGAGAAGAAATTATAAATCAAGATAACTGAAAAACACGCTTTATAAGTAATGGAACTAGAACGTTAAACATAACTCTTATTTTAAAAATCAAAGATTATAAATGAAACACCCTATATTTTACTACTATATTGTATTGCTCACATACATACATGAGCACAAAAACGACTTTGATAAAAAATAAGAAGGGTAAAACGTCAACAAAATTTCACATGGCGTCTCAAAATCAAGAAAGCTAAGACCAATTCCAAAAAATATAGAAGTCAACTTATATCAGTCAATTCCGGCGGAAAGAGTAGTCGGGTCTTTCTCTCGCTTCCATTGACAATGGCTGCTGTAGCTGCACTAGAAACATCTGTAACCGACTCTAATGGACCATAGAATTCAAGCACAAGAAAAATTATCACATCTTGGATAAAGAATACCTACTTTGTACTGAAGAGGTGCAAATGGGCTTATTCATATCATGAAAGCCTACATTTCTCTATTGAAATGTAAAGTCGGTGCAAGTGGAGAAATAACAACAAATCTCCAAACATCTGTATCTGTAGAGTAGGGAGGGTGAGAGGGTGAGTGTAGGCTTACAGCACTTAGGCCACATGTGACCCATTGTACATCCTCCCGAGGAGTTGTCCTTTTAGGTCATCGTCCATCCTGTCCTTCCCAGGAAGGTGGACAGGTCACTGGGAGACATCTCCTTTATATAGGCAGGTGTAGGCCAAGACTCCCCGAGCACACACTCTTATTGACGATAACTCCGGACACTCGCATAAGACATGCCTGAGAGTTTCATCTTCCTGTTCACACATCCTGCATAGGGGTGTGTCCACTAGCCCCATAGTATGGGGTGTTTCTTTAGTTGACAGTGGCCAGTCCGAAATCCTACTTTTAAACGTAGGTTTTTCCTGGTAATTGCCAAATATTTCTTCGGCGCAAGCTTCCCAGGGTCGCCCAGGGTGATCCTGGCAAGACTGCATCCTTTGATTCCATCCCATCTCGTAAGGGATTGAGCATGGGTGTAACGTTTGGCTAGTTTCGCAATTGTTGAAGTCGTTAGGCCGTAGGTGTCACTAGGTCCTAAAATTTTTAGTCCAGCCGCTTCCCTGGCTAAAAAATCGGCAATGCGATTACCTTTACTCCTGTCGTGCCCCTTAACCAACCTCAGGATAATATTGTTATCTGCCGAGGCGTTAGCTAAATCTTGGTGGCACTCTAGTACTAGCCCCGATATAACACGTTGTCTGTTCAAGGGTAATAGGGCTTGTCTACTATCAGTGCAGATTGTTATGCTTTTGCCAGAAATTCCTTTTCTGGCTAGTTCTTTTGTGGCAATTGAGATACCTGTTAGTTCTGTTTGAACCACGCTGGTATTGTTTCCCATTTCCCTCTTAACCCTTAGGCTTGGTGCTCTCGAGTAAACTCCATATCCTGAGCCCTCTTTCATTATTGAGCCATCTGTATATATGCGTATTGCATTTGCAGCATCTGGCTCTGTGTTCTGTTTATTTATATTTTGTAGGGTTTATTAAACACAAATCTGGGTTCAAATGAAGCATTGGCTGCCTGCAGCAGAGGTAGCGCAGTAAGCGCTTCTTGTCATAGTCTTAGCCTCAATTGGCCCACTCATACTTTCGGGGTTAACACTAGCCATGCGCAATCGTACCATGGCCATTAACGCGACCTCCTTGACGTACAGGTCCAGATGGGTCAGACCAGTAATTAGTTCCATTGCCGCGGTTGGTGTTGTTCTCATGGCTCTTGTGATGTTTAAACAAGCCATTCGCTGTATTTGATATAATTTTTGGATAGCTGTGGCTAGTAGAACCTTCGGCCCCCATGCAATTGCTCCATACGCTAACATGGGTCTTATTATTACAGTGTAGATTCAGGTGACAATTGCCACAATCTCCAAACATAAAAACTATATCGGCTTTGTAAAGTTATCTACTTCATTCACAATTTCCTGCAAATAAATTGTCATTTTAGTGAAGCGTGTTATCAATAGATGTCAAAGGTGATAGTATAATACTATCATAATACCTTACAGAGTCTTTGAAAGTAGAAGAACAAAGACCCTTCACCAAGAAGCAACAATTACTTCCCTAGCTATATACTATGAGGGACATAGAATTACACTTAAAAGTTAAACGGCGCTAATATATCTGCAAGATAGAACCAACCATTTTAGTTTGCAAGTGTAATTCAATGTCCCTCGTGGCAAAAGCCAGGGAAGCAGTTGCTGCTTCCAAGTGAACTGTTTTTGCTCTTTGATTTTCGAAGACTCTATAAGGCGTTATAATAGTATCATCTATAAAAACTCTAATGGATGGAAAAAAGTTATTGCATTCCCAGAAAAAAACAAATATTTTTCCAACGACATGTCCTCAGGAACTAGTAATATGAAAGGTTCTATCTAAAATATAGGGTTTCTATCGAAAAGTTTGACATTGGACAATTTTGCAAGGCTTAGAGTGTAATGTTTGATTTCTTGAAAGCCTTCTATACTATATCCAAATTTTATCCCCGCCTGATGGAAATAAAAGCAGTAAAATTGAGCAGAACCGTATATTGCCTCACGGCATTGCGAGTGATTAAATTATTACAAGTAACAAAAGTTAAGCAGCACATGAAATAGCAAAATAGTCAAGCATATCTTAACTGGAAATATATCCATTTTAACGATAAATAGACGAATAAATAAAACACTTGAATTTGTTTAAATCTTCATTATATTTGAACTGATTTAAATACATATACATGGTGGTCAATAAGTAATGGTCCAAAGTGAAATGAAAGAACTTCTTTCAATAGAATATTGATGATACTGGTTTTCGAGATATTCGCATTCCTCAACCCCCTTCATAATTTTAATTTCATTTATTAGCACAAAAATAATGATGTTAGTATGCGCTGATGTCAGCAAATTCATTATCAGCTATAATATAGCGAGAACATTGATCATTTGCAATAATATTGTCATAGATTCCGGAAGCGTATTGCTTGGTAACAACTCGACTCCGAAGGCGGAGGGCTGTTACCTCAAAGCATCCTGCTTCAGGAAAGTCTTAGGCTTAGGCTTTGATCGATATTGATTTTCAGATATTGTTATGTGCAGCATCTTCGCGCCTAAGACTGCAACTTCTAGACTTCTGGTGGGTTCTTCTTATGTGAAACGGAGTCTAGAAGCCTCATCTATTCAATTTTTTCACGATAAATACTTTGGATAAATCGTCGATTGTAATTTTTGGGACTCTATATCCACAATCTTCAATCAAATATGTATTTTAATCTTGAAAGTTATCTAGACTTATGCGACAAATGTAAGAACACCATGCCAATTAAATTTTTGACGCCAGTATTATGCGAAAAAAAATTCCGTAACCTGAAAGCATGGTATGAATAAATTTTGAAATAATGAATTGAATAAATGTTAGTGACTGTATCAACTATTACTTTAATGTGTTCTAGGGATTGAAATGGGGCTGTGGCTCACTCTATCATGGCTGATGTTGGGTGGACTAACCCCAATTTGGGGCAACCCTGACGCAAAGAGACTTTACGACGACCTACTCTCTAATTACAACCGCCTCATCAGGCCCGTGGGCAACAACTCCGATCGACTCACTGTTAAAATGGGCCTTAGACTCTCACAACTCATCGATGTGGTACGTATTGTTATTTCCATTAAAAATCACTTGTCCGATCTGGCACATTCCGTAGCTGTCCTGTCCCGGTGATTTACTAAAAACCTTACAATTTTATTGATCTGCTCTCTATGGGCCAGAAAAAGTGGCAAAGATAAAATTTGTTTCTCATACTACCAGATCCTTTATTTATTATTTATGATGCTTTCCTCTCTCTGGTATCGCTCTGCTTGTACATGGAAATTATGAGTTTTTTTTTGTCTTTTAGATTACACTCACATTAACGATTTATAAAATAGGATCCCTGACGGTTATAGTATTTTATGATTCGCTCAATTTTTTGTAAGTTGATGGAGTGATCATTTTCCTGGTTAATTTTTTTTTCCTGTATGTTTCGACCCAAAGAGAAGGTATGCAAAATTTCGCGATTTTGGCTTGTCTTCGTTTTCTCTTCAATGTATAGAGGTATTGATTCAAAATAATCTATATATTTCTAAAAGTCGAATCGATTATTAGTAATAACAAGAGTTGTTCACTGATAGCCAGGCATTGCTGAAGGCTATCAGCAATCCTACCACGAAATCTAGACTGGTTAAAAACTGCAAAGAGTCCCTTAATAAGCTGGCAAGAGACAACACAGTGTCTCTAGTATGGGTGCCGGGACATGAAGGGACTGCTGGTAATGAATTGGCGGACCAGCTAGCTAAACAAGGCTCTAAAGGAGACTTTATAGGTCCGGAACCGTTCTGTGGAATCACAAAGGATTACATAAGAGGGGAAATCCGGAACTGGCTAGACAAAGAACACCAAATTAAATGGAGGTTGACAGAACTTCACACAAAAAGTCTACTGAAAAAGGTAAACAAAGAACTCTCCACCAGTTTATTGAAACTGAGCAAGAGACACTTGAAGACAGTAACCGACCTGGTTACTGGACATTGCACTCTAAGGAAACATTTGTACAGAATGGGAATAGTCAGTGAACCTTTCTGTAGGAAGTGCGAACTAAGGGATGAAACACCTATTCATATATTCTGCTCATGTAAGAACTTAGAAGGACTCAGACAGAAGCATTTTGGAAAGGAAACTATACAACCATCAGAACTACTTAAAATCCCCCCAAATAAGCTAGTGGCCTATATAGAGGACGCGAAACTTTTGGAGTGGAAGTAGATAACATTGGGAATGGTACAATGACTTAGGTCAAGTGCCCGGGCTGTTGAGCACAACCCAAACGTTTGAATGAATGAATGAAAAGAGTTGTCAGTGACGCTTCACGAAAATTTTCAATACTGTTTTTTGTGTGTTTGGGAGCCGTTCTGATGCCGGGAGCACTGCAGTCTGTTGGCTTATTGTACTCTTCTCCCACATTTTTCCCACCCATCCAGCTATCCCCGTACCTTCGAGTAGACGATATAGGTCCATTGGATGTGTGCCATATACTACACATTGGCTTCTCCGAAGATTGTTTGTCTCCTCGAGTCCAGTGCCTCACAGTCAGATAAGATATGGGTTACTGTCTCGGTCTCCAGAATTCGAGTCTTCTGTCGGGGTCGTCATTCGAAAGGTGGTGCACCATTTTTAACTTGTATGGATTAAATTTATTTTCAGCCAACACTCTCTGTAGTGTACTTTCACTTACTCCACAGATAGACGCAACTTTAGTTGAAGAGGAAGTAGGGTTTACTACCATTTCAGCAACTATATAAATTTTTTTATCATCTCTAAATGTTGGTCGACCAGATCGTTTGGCATTTTGAACATTGCTTCAAACTTGTTAAGAAGCTCCCTCAAATAAGTTCTCGAGATAGGGCGATCTGGGTATCTCTCATTAACTAAACGTTCCGCTTCATGGAGATTCTTTCTAGATTCACCAATTATCAAGATAGCTGCTACTTTGTCGGCTTGAGTACCTACTATTTTGCATATGTAAACTCTTAAACGTCAATTTTTTTGACAACTAACCAGAGGCGGACTGAAAAATCTTCAATATTTAAATGTGAAATAATAATTTTGGTATTTATTTAATTTATCCGTCAAAATTAGTTTGGTCAAGAAAACATATTTGTATTCTGTGTAAAATTTTAATTTTTAAAATCGCAGAGCGCTTTCGGCTGTTAAGCCATCTTCAGTGCTATACTCGTCAGGTATTTGTTACAAGAAACTTTTCGACAACACGCTGACGTCACAAATTAAAATATCTTAAGATAAAATTAAATAATCCCCTGATTAGGGTAAATTATATTTGGATTTTGAACATTTTTAAATTTGTTAAAATTATCTTCCACTGATACACGAACACGTGTTAGTCTAACGGAAGTTGAAGTGACACTCCTTCAATTTTAAATTAACAAAATCAGGAAGTAGTATATACTACTTCCTGCAACACATCCGACCAAATGTAACAATAAAAAACCACTAGCGTTTGTAGCCATAAACACTTAATTCAATTTATAATCTTCAATCCAAAACTCCCCACTAACAACTTCTTCTCTCCAACATTTTCATGAAATGAATAAATTGAACAGCTGCGACATTCTTCTCAAATTATTCAAAGTCTTATTTGATAATTACTAAAAGATATTCTCCGTTTTCCGTTTGTTTAATTACATGATTGACATGAAAGTGTTTCAACCCTTGTCTTGTCCCTTTGGAGAAATATTCGGAAAAGGAATGGAACAGAAATGACTTTCTTCCATTCAATTTTCATTTAAACTTCAAACTCAGTTACAATGATTTTAAGTACAACGACAGAATGAAAACTCCTCGTTATGGATTTTCAATCCAAATTGCAAAATAATATGCCATTTTAGTAAAGTAATTTTCAATCCTTTGCTTAAAAAACACCTTGAAATGAAATAAAATTTAAAAAACACGCAAGAACAAACATTATATTGAATATTTGAAGATTATTTATTATGTTTCTCTTTTTTGTACTATCCTTCTTGCTTGAAAATTCGGTTTATTCGTTTTTGCAATATGAGATCAGTATTAATAATTATAATTTTCTATTTTTCAGAACCTGAAGAACCAAATAATGACCACGAATGTTTGGGTTGAACAGGTAATGGCACCATAATCAAAAACTTGAGTAATAAATAACATTGTAACTCAGAAACTTTCCAGGAATGGAACGATTACAAATTGAAATGGAATCCTGATGATTACGGTGGTGTTGAAACACTTCATGTTCCTTCTGAACACATTTGGCTTCCAGACATCGTCCTTTACAATAAGTAAGTCATAATTCTGTTCCATGCCAAAAAATGTCCTTGCTCACTAAAACCAGTTAATGCTAATTTATCGACTTTTTTCTACTTCCATTTTAGTGCGGAAAGAGTAAATTTGTCAAGTTTTTGGGAAGTATACTGACATTTGAATATTTAAAATATATATTTGAATGATTGTAATTTATCAAATGACTGAAAAACTATTATTTTATTGTGTTGTCTTTGATGATGAACGAAAATACATGAACTGGTTTTTTTTTCTAAGGAGCCGTCCCTTCGCCGGTACCACCTCAGCCTCCTCGGCTTATTGTGGATACTCCTAGTGTTCTGACTACAACCTATTCAGCCATTCCGTTCCCTGTATTAACTCATACAGGTTCTTTGCTGGTTGGTTGTAGAAGTTTTCTGGAGTCATTTGGGGTCTTCCATACAGTTTCTGCCTTCTGTGGTATATGCAGTATATGCAGAGCTGTTTCGGTATCCTCTTTGCATCTTCTGCATGTAAGGTCTCCGTTGTACAGCCCTATTTTGTTTAGGTGCTCCTTTGTGGGAAAATGTCCCGTAAGTAGCCCCGTTATGGTGCGTAGTTTGTTCCTGCTCATTGAGAGCAGTTCTTTCGCCACTTTTTCTGATGGTTCTTTTATGAATTTCTTCCCATGTATTTGCCTGGTAGTATTCTTCCAGTGTTTATTGTGTTGTTCTTTCAACCACCCTTTTAACCATGACCTCGTTAAGCATCTGGGGATGCCCACAGCAGGTTCGGGTCCGTTCATCAGAGTTGACGATCCTACTCTTGCAAGTTCGTCTGCTTTTTCATTGCCTGCGATTCCTTTATGGCCTGGGACCCACTCCAATGTTACACTGTTCCGAGTCGCCAGACTTCTAAGTTCTTCGCCGCATTCCCATACTAGCCGAGATGTCACCCTATAGCTCTGAAGTGCTTTAAGGGCGGCTTGACTGTCACTGTAGATCCTGATCTGCCTGTTATTGTAGGCTCTTATATTATTAGCCCTTGCACATGCAAGTATTGCATAGACCTCTGCTTGAAATACAGAAGCGTATTTGCCAAGCGAGACGATCCCTCCATATTTGCTCGTCTTGCTGTATATGCCCGCTCCGGTGCCGAGTTCATTTTTTGATCCGTCTGTATACCAGATCAGTTCATTCGCTCTACTAAGTGGTGGTGCGTTCTCTTCCTCAAGCTCCTTTCGATCTTCGATGACAATCTCGAAGTTCTTGCGAAAGATATATTTGGTGGTCATGTGGTCTGTTGGCAATTTGAAAATGTCATCATCCACATGCCTTATCTCTGTGTGTCCTCTCCCATGTGCCACGTCATGGTCTGATGCTTTTTCCAGTCGGATTAGTGCTGCCCTTGCTTCGCACATTATGACACAATGTAGCGGAGGAAGGTCTAGCATTGTCTCCAGTGCCACTGTAGGAGTAGTACTCATTGCCCCTGTAATGCCAATGCATGCAAGTCTTTGGACCTTGCTTAGTTTTAGCATAGCAGAGGATTGTCTGATCTTTGGCCACCATACCAGAGATGCATATGTGATCCTGGGAATGACCACCATTTTGTACAGCCAGTGTACCATGCTGGGTCTAAGTCCCCATTTAGTGCCGTAAGTGCGTCTGGCAACCATGAAGGCCACCTCTGCTTTCTTGATCACGTGCTGGAGGTGTCGGTTCCAAGTTAAGCCTGGGTCTAGGATAACCCCATAAACTGGTTAATCATTGTTGGATTTTTTCCTCTCCAGGCATTATAATTGATAAATTTTTTGACATTTCATTCAATGTAACTTGACGGTTTGATTGTTATTATTGTAATATCAATCAAATGTTGAGTTACTTTGGATGGAATCTCAAAAAATGGATCATGAATGCAATTTTGCAAAAAAGTGAAATTACAGTGATTTTGAATACGCTGCCAAACCCTGTAAAATTACAGGAATATTCTTTTTCGGTTGTTAGCGAAGATCACAACCATCAGTTTTTTCCACACTTTCTTCTACATCTGCCGAGTGCAATGGTAGCTGTGTGGTCTTTTGAGGTGAGTGTTTTATGAAATCCTTCGATCAAAATGTAGTCCAAGGTACCTACTTTGTTTCTTTGGCAAATGGAACCCCCACTCCTCCCAGCTTTATGCCTTGTCGTGTCGTCTTTTTCATGGAATTGATAGTTTGAGTTTCCTGAGCATTGACTGTTAGTCTCTCTTGTAAGCACAAATTATAAACTACATTTTAGGCTTTTTGCATTCCAGCAAACTTGCGCCCTTGACTACAACAGGTATGTCGTCTGCATATCCAAGATACTAAAATTCTGTTTTGAACAGTTCTGTGAGGAGGTCGTCTACTAAGGTTGCCCATAGTAGTGGTAATAGCACTTATCCTTGTGGACATTCGCCAACCGTCCTTGATATGCTGGAGACTTCCCCCATAGTGGAAATTATCCCATCCTCTAGAGTTGCCTTTATCCATCGGCATATTGATGGGACTTACCACGTTAACGAATTAGTCCGACGTATTATCTCCTATTGAACGGTGACATTCACCTAAGTAGCTATTTTCTTAATTAATTATTATTATTCTATAATCATGTTCACAAATCATATTTGGAATATTCAATTTTAGAGAGGACTTGATATAAAATGATTGTCCGATATGACCGCCACCCGCCGTCTTAGGTCTAGCATGTACCTACTGTTAACAAAATCTACTCCAAGTTGTACATGCTGATGTGGAAAATGTTGGTTTTATGTCAAATATCAAATAGGATAGTTTTGTTAAATTTTCTTGCGTCTATATTTATCTATTCAGTTGGTCCTAACCACAGAATTGGTGTTTAGTTTGGTGCTCTAATCACAGAACGTTCTAACAAAAGCAAACGATTATTTTTTTCACTTGTCAAAATCCGACAATTTGGTGATTTTAACCAATAGCAATACATTATTCTAGCCAATAATTCGGTATTATACTGACTAGTGACTATTTCACTAGAGTAAATTGATAACTAACAAAATTTGAAGGTTTTGAACTGGCAATTTTCTGTCAAGTCGCGGCAATTTTTTGACATTTAATATATCAAATCTATGTGTATAAAATTCTATCACTATCACTATCTTTAAGGAAACTAAGTTGTTTATCTATTTACCTACCTGTAATCAGTCAATAACACACAGTCGTTATCAATGTAATGACGTCTATTATGCACTGTAAAAAAAACGCACAGCTGTAAAGTAAATCACCATTTTATTCAAAATCTACTATTTGAAAACATTCAATACGGCCATGTTTAACTATGAAAAGCCCAAAGGGCTAAGTATATGTATTGATTATAATTGAAAAATGGACTTTCGATTATCAACAATATATTAATAATGATTAAACGTTAGTTCTTTAATGTGCTTCATTCATTGGTAATAGAGTAATAGAGATGGAGTTTACCAAGCATCTCTAATTATGTAACTGATATTTCTTATGCTTCTTATAAAAAATACAAATACAAGTAAGTCGTAGGTGAAGTATAGTACGTAACTCGTGTTGTGAAGCATTTTACGCACTCGCCGCTACGCGGTATAGTGCGTAACTTTTCCATTCATGCGTAAAATGCTTCTTACCACACATGTTACGTAATATACTATTATTTAACTGTCTAAAAATTATTAAAACTGTTTCAAAAATTTGAATAAGTATTATTAACATGAATAATACAAGATTTGGAAATAATTCAATAAATGAAATAGAGAGTACAATTAAGCAAAGTATACCGCGAAATACAATGAAGACAAAAAAGTCTGCGTGGGAACAGTTTAGAATGTTTCTAGACGCACGTAATTATACGTTAGAAAAGGATACTTCTGAACAAGTTATAGCAAAAATTCTTGAAGATTATAGTTTTAACATGAAACAAAGAGATGGAACTGATTATACTGAAGCTAGTGTGAAAACACTTTGGAATACGACTGCTCAAATGGTTCAGGAAAAATATTTTCTAGAATTTAACATCAAAATTGATCCATTTAAAGATATTACCTATAAATTTGCTAGATTGGCCAGGGATACAAAACGTAAAAAGCTTCAGGCTGAACCTGTAACCAGAAAAAGAAGTTCTAACGCGTTTACCAAAGAAGAATTAATGGAAATGGTAGAAAGCTATTCCGAAGATTATCCTGATGGGTTACAAAAAAAGTTTTTTTATTTATGTTCGTTCGAATTAGCATGGCGTGGGAATGAAGCTGCTAATTGTGATATTAATTACTTTAAAAAAGAATATGATAATAAAGGTAATTTTACTGGCAGGGTAGAATATAATCCAATCTTTTCCAAAACGACACAAGGAGGATCAAAAGCTTTATCTGGCAGTAAGTGGCTGGTAAGAAATAATGCTAACAACAATTTGTGTCCCGTTCGTTTATTTTTAAAAATTATTTAAAAAAGACAATCCAATCCTTATCTAACAGCAACAAGATTATTTTTAACAGTCCATCCAAATTGGGAGAAAGGAATATGGTACAAAAATTCACCATTGGGAATTAATACAATTTCAAAGAGGACGAAAATATCGGCAGAATCAATTGCAATATCTGCAATATCTGTATTAGCAAAAGAAGGTAAAATTTTTCTCTTGTCGTATTAAAGTTTGTTGCTTTTAGGTAATTTTTCTCATGACATTTAATCCAAAATGTCATTCGCAAAATTGCCAAGCAACAAACTTTCATGACAATCGAAAAATTTTGCCGACAAAATTTTCACTCTCGTGGTATTATACAGGGTGGGGCAATCTTCTGACATCGGAGGATTACATCGTTGTGGTGATAGATAGAACTTTATAGTTTTGTGTGAGCTAATACAGTTACTGAGAGCACATTTTGAAAATACTTTCGATTCTACAGGGTGTTCCAAAACCACGTAGCAGCACAAACTTACATTTTTTTTAATGGAACGTACTATATTATGTTTAAGAATCGAAAAGATCTCACCAAGAGCGTTACAAAAATATAGCACTCTAATATATTATAAGGGTGTTTTACAAAGATATGGCCAATTATTAGCAAAAAAGACCTCCTCTTTAACACTCTGCAGAACAGTAAATTAAAATAAATCAACAGGTCTTTGTGTTCAAACGTCATACACACATCATTGGCTGTGCTCAGTATTAATTACTTTTCTCATCTGTGGCTTCTTTAATACAGGGTGAACCAAAACGCAAATCAAGCAATATCTCAAAATTTTTAAATGAATCACCCTATAAGTCTTTTCACAATTTGTTAGTACAATTAATAAACTTTCAAACGATGTAGTAAACTTAGGGCATCAGTTAATGGAAAATAGTAGATATTTTATGATAATGGTCAAAAACAAGTATTTTACGTACACAAATAAAATGGTATTAAATTTTTACATGCAACCTCTTGTAAATTTTAGCATATATTTTAATCGTAATTTTGGATGCATCTAAAATATCTTTGACTTCCTCTCTTACCATCAGAGGAAGGAAAGAAGGAATTATGTTGGAAGAAATATTTTTGTTGACTGTAAGTAGGCCAATGTCATTATAGTAGGTACTAATAAATATAAAAGCAGTTTGTAGTCTTTACGAAATAATTACTCAAGTCACCACAAACAGTATATCTTAGTTATATAAAATGCAAGCTTGTAATTCATATTCCAACTTTTTCTATTTTTGAAAAACTAACAATTATGAAAACCAACATTATAAGAACACTCACATTTACATAAATGAACATTGACATTCTATAGAAAGTATAGTAGTTTATGCTAAATGTTCAAAATGGCGATCATTTACTTCCATACAATTCTTACTCTTTCCAACATAGCTGGAGTTATTGTGGAAAATGCGTTACGTTTGATACACAAGTTGCTTGATGTATCCCCATAAAAAGAAATCCATCGTAGTGAGATCTGGAGATCGAGGAGGCCACGAAATTGGTCCACCACGTCCTATCCACCTGTCGGTAAAATTTCTGATATACAGATGATCCATCTTGTTGGAACCACAAGTTAACTATTGTGTTTGAATCAACTTCCTAAACACAAACGAAGAATACAGCAATATTTCTTTAACATTTATTAGTAGATACTATTTTGATAGTAGCCCACTTGATATAATCAAAAATATAGTTTGATTATGTTTCGCCTATTCTCAAACAAGCCTATAATAACAATTCTTGAAAGTGAAACATGAATAAATATGAAATTTTTGGTAATGGTTACATTTTATTTCATTGATTAGATATTGTAGATGCATCCAAAATTACGATTAAAATATATAAAATATATGCCTTAGAAATGTTAAAATTTTCAAGAGGTTGCATGGAAAAATTTAATACCATTTAATTTGTGTATGAAAATACTTGTTTTTGACCATTATCATAAAATATCTACGATTTTCCATTGACTGATGCCCTAAGTTTACTACATCGTTTGAAAGTTTATTAATTGTACTAACAAATTGTGAAAAGACTTATAGGGTGATTCATTTAAAAATCTTGAGATATTGCTTGATTTGCGTTTTGTTTCACCCTGTATTAAAGAAGCCACCGATGAAAAAAGTAATTCATATTGAGCACAGCCAATGATGTGTGTATGACATTTGAACACAAAGACCTGTTGATTTATTTTAATTTACTGTTCTGCAGAGTGTTAAAGAGGAGGTCTTTTTTGCTAATAATTGGCCATACCTTTGTAAAACACCCTTATAATATATCAGATTGCTATATTTTTGTAACGCTCTCGGTGAGATCTTTTCGATTCTTAAACAAAATATAGTACGTTCCATTTAAAAAAATGTAAGTTTGTGCTGCTACGTGGTTTTGGAACACCCTGTAGAATCGAAAGTATTTTCAAAATGTGCCCATAGTAACTGTATTAGCTCACACAAAACTATGAAGTTTTATCTATCACCACAACAATGTAATCCTCCGATGTCAGAAGATTGCCCCACCCTGTATATTATAAATTAACTCCAATGTTAAAATGTCATATACCTACCTGGAAATGTTATTGTCACTTTGACATCGATAAAAAAGGTGCAT
>CAJUYI010002178.1:0-13095 GCA_910591695.1 Galerucella pusilla
AAAGCGCTCTTTAACGTATTCCTTATCTGTGTCTCGTGTAAATGCGTTTATTTATATTAATATTTTCAGCCGCGCGATTCTTTTCAGACACTAGTAGCCGAGCACAAATTTCTTAACATTAGTATATAATCTGAATTCTAATGTTGTAAAGGTTAAGATTTTAGCTAATTTTGATCAATTTTTAAGAAAGTAGTTGCGATGTGAATAATTGCAATAAACTTTTGCTTTCCAAATTTGGATATGGTGGTAACCAAAGATCCCAAAGATTATAAGTATCTCGCGAAGACCAAAGATATGCCGACTGTAATGTGATTAAGCTGTTGCAATATTTATTAATTAGATGTAGATTTGTAGATATGGTAGAAAAATGTATACTTTTCAAATACCTCTGTAAGATCACTAAATAATTTTATGACTATTAAATGTTGTAGGTACGTAACAAAAAAACGTCGTGCAACGGAATGAGTTTTGATAATTTAGTGTTGCTACGAGACGGGACGACCTTCCCCATACCTTCCCTCGTCTCGTCTCGCTTCTCTCGTGATTTAAACCAAATTTAGTGAAATCCAAGGAAATTTTGAAAGCGTTTAAGTTAGGTTCTATCATATTTGACATAAATTGTGTGCAATATACGTCAAATATGACAGAACTAAATGCATTAAAACTTTGCTTGGTATTTACTACAGGGTGGCTAATTATTGCGACAAAGGTTAATATCTGCTGTACCAATGAAGAGAGCGGAAAACTTTTGGCGAAGCTTATTTATAGTTTGGTTAACCTTATAAAATTATTTTTGTAGATGCAGGGTGCTTCAAAAAATCAGCACGGTAATTCTACACAAGATTATAATTATTTTATATTGAATGCAAAAAAACAATTTTGAGATTCGACAGCTCCCTATCTTCCATTTTTATTATCTTTCCAAATAATCACTTTCCGGGTAAGCCGGAAGAGCTGTATTTTCTGCTCTCGAGTTACATCCGGTTTGGCTCAAGTTTAATTTATTTGGGAAGATGATGAAAATGGAAGATATAGACATATGCGCCGTTAGAAAGCTGTAGGCTGTCGAAACTCAAAAATATAATCTTTCCCAAGTCAAAATCTTGGAAATTTTCAGCTATAGGTAGACTATGATCATCAGGAAATATTTTCAAATCTTTCTGGAATGCACTTATAATATGCCAACCCTTTACCTACAGACTTTATTTTACGAGATACAGCAAAAACTTGTTATAAAACATTTTCATGCTCTACACAAACATTTTTATTGTTTTAATTTCAAAACGGTATGTCTGTATTTTCTTAAATTCCTCTATTTAAATATATATATATATATAATATCCATATTTGGGCCGATTGTTTTCGAGTTATTAGCGAAAAAATCGTTATAATAATATGTCATTCTGAATAGCCTGGTACGGCTAACTAGATGCAACTGTTTGCAGTCCAATAACTCGAATACCGCTGGTCCAAATATAGGCATTATACAGGGTGTTCCACGAGGTATTGGCCAGTATATATCTCGAGAACTATTTGAACTACAATATTGAAATTTGGCGGTTATAATCAACTCCTTTGCTACAATGTCACGTATTATAATTTTCAATAATTTTAATGAGACAACCTGTATATTATTCCACTGCTCTAAAGGCCTCCCTTATACTAATTCGGCAATACTTTTTTTTTGTGTTGGGTACTTAGAAACGACAAAATAATTTTTATACAGTTTTTTATTTGAAAAACAAATACAGCTGAAAAACAAAAAGAATTGGAATACAATAACACTTTTACTACAGTTGATGCTCCAATTGATGTCCACATTCATTAATGCAGCATTCAAATCTACTGAGTAAATTTCTTGTGCATGCTGCTTCAATACTTTCTAGTGTAACATAGATTGGCAAGCTGCTCTGATTCTGTTTTTAAATCATCTACATCATTGGGAGCTGTAACATAAACTAACCTTTTTAAATATCCCCAAAGAAAGGAATCTAACGGGATTATATCTGGTGAACGAGCCAAGTGAACGAGGCCAGTGTATTGGTCATTAAAATTTCTAAAAAGTTTACCACGTGACTGGAAACAAAGTAGCTGATTGCTTAAAATATGTAATACTACGTACGGTTTATAACTGCCAAATTTCAATATTGTAGTTCAAATAGTTCTCCAGATGTATATTGGCCAAAACCTCGAGAGACACCCTGTATATATTTTTGCAAAAAGGAATTCAAGAAGATTTAAAAAATCTCAATAAAGTAAAGTTTTTGCTCGAGAGAGATCTAGAGACGAGAATTTCTCGACGAGATAGGATCTCGGAGCTTTATTCGAGAGAAAATATCTTTCGTCGAGAGACGGGAAACCGAGACGAGATACGAGAATCTCTCGTCCAGGTGGTAACATTATTTGGAGTGATTGAAACTCGTTTCATGCTTACTTTACTTTACAGAAGCTGACATTCGAATTATGTAGGAATTATTTAGTGATCTGAAATAATTTTATATACTATGTATAGATAAAAAAAATCGAATGTAAAAACACTTAGTTTAATAAGTTGAAGTATTAACTTGTACATAAAAATAAAAAATTGTACAGTGTAGATATAAGATTTGATCAATCCCTCTTTTCATACTATGTATAGATTGTCTATTAGAAAACTGTAACGATACCATTATAATTGTTTTTTTTTTAAGAAAAAGATGTATAGTTTACAAAAAAAATATAATTTGTTTCATAATGAAATGTACTTATTTATAATAAAAAATGATGGTAATTATAAATTGTTTTTTCTTTTTATTGAATACGTACAAATATAAATTCTCTGCTATTAGGTATCCCAGGTAGAGGCTTAGGCGAAATAGAAATTCAAGTAGATATAGTATGGTGGATTGTGCGTATTTTCATGAAAATGCTAGAGGTGGAAAGCTTAATGTTACTTCAACATTCGGTGAGAGATGTATCGTCAAAAACAGCACTGACGTTGGGCATATAATATGTTCTTAGTATGGTAATACGAAGCTATAATATTTACTTGAATATTACGTCAGTAAAAAATTCATCTAATTTCCTATCCAAGGCTTAGGATCGCTTATTGAACATAAAATCACAAAATGCATCATTTTGAAAAACGTTTTTGTTCAATATCTCGGAAACTTTGCACTTTAGGGCAAAGGTCATTTGAACCATTATTGTAGAAAATAACGCACCTTTTGTTTCACATCAACTTTTTTGTAAAACTTACCGTTTACAATTTATGGCCCATTTAATGAACCGGTTTTTCTATCTTGGATAATCTTCAAATATTGGATAAATCAATAAAATACATCTATCCATTTTAAAGATAAATTTATTCTCTATGACTTTTGTTTAAAACTTTATTCCTCTAATGTCCATACTTTTTGAGATATAGGACGTTTAATATAGAAATGTCGACGATCGGTGGGTAACTCTGTCATAGGTATAGTCAATGCTGTCATATCATGCGGGTCATATATGATTCAACAAAGACATACTCACCGTTTTTGTTTTCTTTTACTGCGTTAAATCATAACTTCCAAATAAAGTCCGTAAGATGAATAAGGCAGACTTATGCAATTTTGACGGGAGAAAAAGGAATATGTATTTAGTTTTCAGCGATTCTAAAAAGTCTTTCACCAGCAAAGTTTTTATTTAAATGTCAGTCATGTCACATTGACAATTCAAAGTGACAATATGAATAATAAGAAGCAATTTTCCGGTATTTTGCATCATCAAGCAAAAAAAATGGTACTTAATCTGATAGATTATTTCGAGAATGAATGAAGAAGTGGAAATTCGTTAACCAGTGTGCAGGAAACATTAACCATCGTTATTTTTCCGGGTATATTTGTAATCTCATATTTTGGTAACCTCTGTGTCTTCTGATTTGATACATATGGTTAGTGACCTTTGAACCCGCACGATAAGAGCGCTTTTGACTATTGACAGTTTCTTTTCTGTCTCTAAAAGAAGGGATGAAAAGGTCTGGCGTTGGGAAGTACATTTGTTTTTTAGTGAACCTCGTCTTCAAGTAGGAGTGGGTGGATGCTTACGATTTTGAACATAAGTCATATTTTCCGAAGAAGAAAACGAAGATGAAGAGGAAAAATCAACTATAATTGGGTTTTCGCAGCCTCCAAATTGCTCGAAAATTAAATGAATTTTTGAATTTTTATTTGTTTTATGTTTTTTCTAAAAATAAATGATGAAAAACATTCTCCTTTCGCTTTCTTTCTTTTCATTATGGCATTTCAACAAACCAAAATACCTTTTTTCCATCTCGTAACTTTCGTAATGATTTATTTGCTATAGGTACTCCTTCCAAGACATATCATATTTCCCGAAACTTAAATCTATATTTAACACCATTTTCAACTTTGAATCGCTAATTTTTAGTTTCTTCTAATTAATAACAACAACATTACTAATGTTATTTTAACTACGACAATTTCTAGTTAAAAAAATAATAAAAACACAATGACTGCATTAAATAAACCAAACAGGCAAATAAAAGAAGCCATTGTTTCAAAAGTGTCGTAAATTTTCGTGTAAATAAAAGCGAAGATCATGCGGCCTAATAGTATTTGTTTATTTTGACGCAATAATTTTATACCTTATTCGGTTGTTGGTAAAGCCGTCATGTAAATACTTCTTGAATTAAAATTATAACGGTGTAGGTACATCATAAACTGCGAGATGTTTTAGATTACAATGTGAAAACAAAGAATCACTTACTAATATTTGTTCGTGTTGAGATTATGTAGGTTGGGTTCGGAGAGCGATAAATTGTACAAATTAAGAACGATATTTGTATTTTATTAGACAGTGTCTTATAATATTATAATAGAACAGAACCAGGACCGATCTTAGCAGGTGCAACGCACGAGGGCTGCCTAAATACTGGAGGCACGTGCCAAAACAAGAACACCGCAATCGCTGGTCAAAAAAACTTTCGGAGAAGCTGACTAACGAAATATTAAACCTCAGCAGAGACCAGATGAGGATAGTGACGGGTTTACTCACAGATCACTGTTCCCTAAGAAAGCACATGAATACAATCGGCAAGAAGCAGGACTAGAGCATCCAAGGGAGGGTTTCTCCAAGAAGGACCTAGTGAGAAGACTGTTGAGCCTGATAAGAACTCTCTTTACATAAACGGCGCACAACCAAGAATACAATGAGCCTTAAGGCAGAGAAACTTTTTTAAAAAGAGCCTTTTGTTAGTTTTTGTCAATAGCATAGTCAAAGTACATACACATATAGACCCTCACAAAAAACTTGAAAATTCAAAATTGAATATTTAAAAGGGTTGTGTTTAACATGAGAAAAACTTTACGATGTGAAACGTGAAGTTTCACAGTCGCCTTTGTTATTCTTCCGGTTGCTTTGCCGTATCGTATAACCAGGGACTTGGTGTCGAATTCGCGAAACTCGTTCTAAGTGGAGGTGGTTACGGTGAATCGAAAACAGCCATCTTTCTTTCCGATCTAAGCTGTCGATTAAAAGAGACGTGTGCATTTCAACCGCTGTGGGATATATCTGCTAACATCACTTAAAATTTCAAAGATCCCGATTATTTTTCCACTTATAATATTCCTACAGGTAAGATTCTATATTCCCATAGTTATAGTTTTAGTGTTTAATAACGGATTTTGTATTAAATATCTGTAATTTATTCAACATTTTAGGACATGTGACCTCGTGTGACCTTCACATTCCCTAAATTATTTCCTTCCCTTTCTTGAACAAATTTTCCTTTTTTTTCTTTCTTGAACAATTCTCTGGTGAAGTTATTTTATTAATAAGACTTAAGCTAATTTCATGAGCTCTAAGAAAACAAAAAAAATGTACTTTTTCTTAAAGATAAATTAACTTTACAGAGAGTTGATGATGTTTCCATTGTAATATTGATTTTAATTTATATTGTATTATTTTAGCGGTTGGCCACATAGTTTTTTTTGTTTTTAACAAAAAAAAAACATATGAAAACAAAGTACCTATCTGGAAATTTACACCTACCTTAACATCTATTTTATGGTATCATAACGGATGAGCTTCAAGGCATACCTCCACTGCTGAGGGGAAAGGCATACCTCCACTGCTGAGGGGAAAGGCATACCTCCACTGCTGAGGGAAATGAAACGGCCTTCTACCTATCTGTAATACCCAAGGAGACAGAGAGGCTCCCACGCAAATACTTTCTATAAGATAAGTAACTTTATACCTATACAAAGAAGTTTTCACCAAGGTCAACCTTCCAAGCTAAAATTCTTTCTTTTTCTATAATTTGTAAAACTAAAGGGCTTCACCCACTAAAATTATCTTCTTCGAATTTGTAAACTTAAGGGCTTCACCCACGGATATTGTTACTTTGTTTTATTATAGATTTACATAAATTGTATATTTTTAAAGTTAGAACTTATTAAATTCATATTCATTGTTATTACTTAACTTGTGGAATTTTATTTCAACTTCCTTCCTACTGAATTTATAGTCACACACTTCAAGATATCATATAGTGAATGCTTAAATAACAGGACAGAACTTTATTCATAGTTTCGGGGTTAACCTATTCTTTTTATAAAAAGTAAAAAAACCACGTGGCGCTCAACTTATTTAACTATCTTCTCTTTTAAGCTACAGTTCTGTTTTTTTTAAGTTCGGCGAAAACCACCCCTGAGAATTATTTTTGAATACAAATATTTTTTTACATTAAACATTAAGTGTAATTAACGTTTCAGATGCTAGGCACGCAATTTTCCGGAAAATCGTTGAGTAAATTTTTCCTGTTTTGTTTTTTCACTCTAATTGCTTCAATAATGGAAATACAGAAAAATGTACGAATCAAAAATTGTAGCTGATACATTTATCTACAAATGTTATCTAAAACGTTTTTCTGTATATTGAAAAGTATACCAGATAAAATTAATTTCAGTGCTAGCCAATTCGTGGTTGGGCGCGAACGACCCGGGAGCCAAATTTATTAACCGCTCGAGTTAAAAGTTAATAATTTTGGGCCTAAACATTCTGAAAAAATAAATAAACTCATGTAAAATGTAGAGAAAGATCTCAGCTCTTATATAGAAATACTGTTAAATTTGAAAAAGCAGCTTTTCTAACTGTAAAAACAGTTTATTTATAAAAAACTAGAGATAAAAAGGCAAAAAACAATTATAATTACTATTTAATTAATACTCATCCCAGCGATAATTCCTTCTAGATTTAGCATTGCAAATAAGCATAAAGCATTATTATTATAAAAGCAAAGCCATCAATATTTCGAATTTTAAGCAAATGCTTGTTAAAAATCTGTTTTTTGCATGCTTCATGTTACTTGTTTTTTTTAGACTTCATTCAATTATATCTTCCCTCGAAATTAATATAATTCAATGTTACTTTAACACTAAACACTTTAAAGCGTCTTCTTTCGAAACTACAATACAGTTTTACTAGTTTTAGTATAAATTGCAAATTTTTCAAATAATAGACTATTATTCACAATAAATACTTAAACCAGACGTCTTTCAGTATACCTTCTATAACTTTTTATAGTGTTTATGATATTAGAGAGTTATTGGAAACACCAATTTACTACTTTGCAGTAATAGAGTACACGCATATTTCATATTTTGCTTGGATATTAATTTATAATAGTAAATATGATATCAAAAATTACTAATAATAGGAAATAAACCAGTTTCCATTGGAAATTACTCCCAAATTTTGAAATAAAATTCAAATTTCAATGCACTTTCCGACCACAACCCGAGGATTTCCGAACGCTACCGATGATACGTGTGATGTCATATCTCTTGTGTTTACTTAGTCAATATGGCCGGTATTGCATTAGGTTATGTGTGGTTGCGTGTTTACATTGTATTTTAATCAACTATTAATTGCTTCATCGACGTAAAAATTTCATTTATATGTTTGTTTGAGACCATTACGTGTTTGTGTGTGTTTTTTTTTTATTTCTAAAAGTCAACGTAAAGTGGAAAGTGGGCATAAATATTCGATATTGCCGAGGATATTTTAAAACTTTTGGAATAATATATTTCATTTACTAGTTCAGTGTTCAGTGACGATTCTTTCATATTTTGTGAGTAAAGATATGGCTAGCGAAGGTTTTGTAAAAGCAGAAACTGATAACTTGCCCAAAGTAGACTCATTTATGCTACTTGAATTTATGAAGTCAAACAGCTGCTTTAATGCAGAGGAAATAAGAGGAGTTAAAGCATTATCGTAAGTACGATTTAAACTATGTTTTATTTATATAATATATAGCAACCATATTTCGATGTGTGGTCGTAAGAAAATGATGTTTTTATGGTTGATTCCTAGACATATAGGTACATATCCTCAAACTATTTAAGAATAAAAATTACCAGCATAGAAGTAGGTACTTACATTAAAATGGTCTTCACAAACAAAAGTAGTAGTATTTGTCGAAATATCGTCTTTGTCTCGACGCATAGCCTGCAACCATAATGCCCTTCTCTTAAGTGTATTTTTGCTTGCGCCACCAGGAAGAGTAACAAATATTTTGTCTGGAGTTTTAATAGACGTTGATTTACACACTGGAACAATGCAATACTTGGAATACTAAGTTTTTTTTCGGCTTTATCCATTTTTAAAGCTTTTAGAAACAAATTAGGTCACAAGAACTCAGAGCGTGATACACGAATAAGAACGTAAACAAATGACGTCACACCATGGGGCAGCCATCTTTATGACGTAAAGCGCGTTTTGGCGGACATTCAAATTTCATGATTTTTAAAGTCGTTTTAAAAGTAAAGTTTTCTATTTTCTTTTGGAAAAACAGGCATGCAAGGTGTTAGGAGACCTGATAAAGCGTCAATTCCCACCAATAGCAAAATTTATGCTAGTACTCTTTTGTGATGACCTTAAATAAATAGCGCTCGACCTTAAAACAAACTTAAAATTTGGAGTTGAAACGTGAAACTCTATAATGACATTATTTATTAAGATAGGTGTCACAGATGACACAGATCACCTACACATTGTGACATGAAACATGAAATAAAGTCGGGATAGTGCACTTCAGTAATCGCGCACAAATAAGGACAAGCACTAACCTTAATAATGTTTCAATAATAAATATAAAGTGGGGTCAAAGAAATGAAGGTTCAGGGTGGAAAATCGTATGTATCTTTGTGAAAAATGCAGATACAAAGAAAAGTTCTAAATAAAATTTGAAGAACACGCCATAATCTTTGAAGTACGCTAGGTTATATAATTTAATTTTTTAATTTATTATTGTTAATTAGAGGAATTTGGTAAGAAAAACGACTTTTTAGTAGAGGTTTACGTGGAAAATCGATGATAATACATTGAAAAAAAATGTTTTTGCAATGTATTTGTAGATAACCCATTTTAGAACACATTTAATATGAAAATAAATTTTTTTCCTAAATGTCATTGTTTTTTCACTGTCGTAAAATTAAGAACATGAAAATTGATGTTCAAAAATACTACTAGGGAAATTTCGTATATTTCGAAAAATAATGCAGATACAAAAAAATGCTCAGACAAATTTTGTAGATAAATGTATTAGCTACAATTTTTGACTAGGACATTTTCCAGTAATTTCATTATTTAAACAATTAGTGTGAAAAACAAAAAAACAAAAATTTACTTAAGTTTTCATCATGATAATCACAACCCTTTTAAATACTCAATTCTGAATTTTCAAGATTTTTGTAACTTTTGCTGCATTTTACGAATCTTTTATGTACTTTGACTAGGCTATAATAAGAATTGTAATTTTTTTTCGGCAAGAATAATCCAAAGTATTTTTTTTCTAGATGCTATTCGGGATCGTATAAACCATCAACCATAATATTTAAGATCCTTGTAACAAATATAAATAAATAAATTATGTATTCTGTAATGTTTTCATTGTTTTAATGATATATTTATTTTGGAAATTAAGACGTATTTACGACCTTAATAACGAGAGATTATATCAAACAAGTGAACATAAATCTAAAGGTATGCACGTTCTAAATTTGTTTTTTGATAAAAGCTGTAAGAATTTTAGAATAAATGTTATTGTATATTAACTTTTACCCAATGTCAACACCTTTTACATAAGTATTTGTCGCAAATATTTACTTTGTTTCTCTAAAATAAAATAGTTTTATATTTTCGGGATTTAAAACTTACAACAGGTCTATATTCTATTCCAAGAATTTTTGTTTATTTTACTTCTGAAAAAAGATTTTATTGTACCAAACTTTACTTTCTATCTGGAGTGTGAGCAGAGTAAACTTTTTCTTTGGTTATATCTACTTTCTTGGCATTTTTAAGGGTTGTAAAATACTGATAGTCACAGAATTCTCGGTAAGTATTCTTCTTTATTGACTTTTAGAAATTTTATAAACGTACAGAGTGTTATATTTTATAAACAGATCTCGAAGGACTCGAATATTGTTATAGAGAAATTCATTTAAATTTTCCCTGTCAAACACATTAGATTTTTTCGGCTTATATCCTTCATTTCTTCCTTTTAATAATGCTCGAGGTTTGGGATACTTGAAAATATTTATGTTTTCCTCTATGAAGTGGGTGGATTTCAGCATATAATATTCACACCATAAGCTTCAAGAAGACTTTAATACAGCAGATTTTTCGTGGAAGTGCAGTTGCAATCTTTATTTGGCACCATTTTTTGAAGTATTGATATACGTGGCTTCATACCTCTTCCTTCATTTTTCTGGTAGTAACAACAAACAAGACTAAATTAGTAGGAAGAAGAAAAAATCTCATATATTTCCCAGGATGTAAGTATATTTGCTGCACCGACATGTTTGTATGTATTTTGGGGTGACATTCACTGAGACCTAAAAGATCTATTGTGCCCCCTTACTTCTACTTATTTCCTGAGGAGAGTCTCAGAAACTAGTAGTTCCTTTAGTCCTATTTCCCGGAGGAATTTTAGGATGTCTGCAGGCTTCAACTTAGGCAAATGTTCCTCTTCTATCCAGTAATCTCGTAGGTGCTGAGCTCTAGGATTCTGGAGTGCTGTGCAGTTGGAAAGTATGTGGATGGGGGTTTCTTCTTCCAGGCCACAAAATACATAGATATTCTTCTTCCTCCACTATTTTGAGCTTTTTCAGGTGCCCATTCAGGCGACAATGCCCCGTTAGGATTCCTGTTAAAACTCTTAGCGCAGTTTTACTTTGACTTATGAATTCATTTGATCTCAACAGGTTGTAGTCACCCAGAAGAGTCTTTGATTGTATAAGCCCTACTAGATATTTCCTTGCACCAACATGCAAGAGTCATCAGTGCCACATAATTCATTATATATGACAACTGACAATAGATACCACTAGAATTTTTTTCAATTTCTGACGCTGTTAATACTACAGTCAATACTTTATTATCAGATTCTAAATTGATTTCTATTTATTCGTCTATTTCTTCAATGATTCGCTATAACCGACAAAATATTAGTCTTGCTCATTTTACCTGTTACTTATTTTTTTTTACATTTAAAGATCAATATTGGTCTTGCTCTTGTTCATTTAGTCTCGGTCTTCCGAAAAAGCAAGACTGCAAAGCTGCAAGAGTAAATAATTTCAAAGCAAATAAATAGTATATTATACACCAAGATTAAATAAGGTGCGAGGTTCATAAATGTCTTCAACAGTATGTACAATTTTTTCCACTACTAGCCAAATTTCAAATTTAATGAAAAAAATTAAGAATAATTCGAGAAGCGAGAAGCGTTTATTCCGTCGTCTGACTGACAAGTACACTGTCAGTTTTCGATATATTATAAACGTACTCGTTATGTCATCAGTCATTTTTGGTTGAGCGCGAATTTTAAACTAATGGCATTTTTATTCAAATAATTTCATCTCGATAGGTAATTTCAAGAAGCGAATATGTGGAAGACAATCTCCTGGGTATACAAAATTATGTTGCACAAGTTTTTGTTGAACTACTATCACTGAATTCTCAAAATATTTTAATTTGTCCATTATTGACCTAGGTTAATAATAGAAAATTATTAACCACTAATAGAGAAATTCAACTTCTCAGTTGGCTAGGAGAAGCAATAATTGTCAACTTCACAACTAGTAGTGGAAAAATATACAGTGTGGAAACCACTTATGGAATAAAATTTTTTATGTCATTATTTTGGAAAATTATAAAAAATTACGAGACATGTCAACTTTTGAATTGAGTTGTGCGTTATGTAAACATAAATTTAAATGTACAGGGTGATTCACGCAAGTATGCCATAGTCGGTGTTGCTTTTTTTAATGAAGCACCCTGTATATTTGCATATTTTTGAAATCCTCTTAATGAGCCGATTCCAACAAACTAAATAATGTATGGTCAATTATGAATTATACAGGGTGAAATTTTAAAATTAATAATTTATTACACTTGAAATATTGGTACTTTTTTAAATTAGCTAAATATGACGTAGACGTATTTGTATATTAAACAAAGTCTGCTACGCCCATGAATTTTATCATAAATACCTAAAAATTGCCTAAAAACGCCAATAATTAGACAAAATCGGTAAATAATTGTTGCTTTCGTTTATTTGGGCTTCAAGCACTTGTGCGTGACGCCTCAGTGGTCACGACTTTTGAACAAATCGAACACGATTTTTTAGGATCCTCAAAACCACCTGACATGTGCCAATGCCAATGAATTTCCTGTGTTGTTAGAAGAACAGTTTTCAATTATAATGTTTTTGATAATAAAAATTTTGCATATTTAGATATTTTTAGTAAGGTTTTAATCGTATTAAATCGTAATCGGCACAATCTTAACCTTTAAATAAACGTCAAACCGGACAAACGTCAAATATTTAATGTCCCTGGCTTGAAGCTCATACTTTTCGGTATGTGCTTGAGGGGCAAGGGGAAGGTAAGACTAGGCGTCACGCCCAGTAAGAAACGAACGGAATTCAGTCACTGCGAGCTGCTACTACTAGCAGCCAAAAGTAAATAATCGAAAACGCTTATAGTGGATTGTTTTCTGTTCTGTAAGTTGTTGATGTGTTGACAGTTTATACTGAAAAAGTAAAATCTTTGT
>CAJUYI010002178.1:23095-35638 GCA_910591695.1 Galerucella pusilla
TTTCTAAGTCGATGATATTATCCAAGGTTGATCTATTAGCTCTGAATTCAGATTGTTCGGGTATAAGTTGATTGTTTGCTTCAAGGCACCAAAGTAATCGTCGATTAATTATTGTTTCAAATAGCTTACATGCGTTGCATGTGAGTGCTATCGGCCTGTATGATTCTGGTAATAAAGAAGATTTGTTAGGTTTTCGAATAGGTATAACTATTGCCTTCTTCCAAATTGCTGGAAATGTGTGGTTGGTCCATATGGAGTTAAATATTCGCAGTTAGAAGTTTCTTAGCGCTGATTGGTAAATTTTGGAGAAAGATAACAGGTATATCATCTGGGCCAGGTGATGTATTGCTCATCGAAGATAAAGCGTCTTTAAATTCTTCCTCTGTTATCAGGGCGTTTATTGGATGTGAGTAGCTCTCAATATGTATGTCTAGTTTCTCTTTATTAAAATACTAAAAGTTTGTCAATTTAGACGAAATCGTAGCTTCAAGGATACCCGCCCAGTGGAACTAAATAGGTATGTTATGAAATTTTTTCATTGTACCTAATGATGACAGTGTTCATTAATCAGAGGATTTTTTAGATTGAATGGATGAAAAAATATCATCATAATTCTATACAGTCTATTCGAGATATACGATTTACAAAACTACGACAAGGAAAATGTGAGAAAAACTAACTGAAAAAGAGAGAAGAATAATTGTGGGGAGTCAGCATTGAGCGTGGTTCCAGCTACCAATCTGATATGAAAGCAGCGTTGCCAGCCTAGAATGTTTGGTACTTTCTAAGGAATAAATAACTTATTTTGCATTTGACTTTTAACACGGGATAACGCCGTATTTAGTGAGAGAAAACCGGATTGGTAAAATAAGTGAGATCAACACAAATAAGAATAAAATAATATAGTTCAATAAAAAATTTGGACAAATTACAGTCTGCCTTAAATAAAATCTATACACTGCTTTCGATTTAGCAATTATTGGTATTTAACATTGTTGACGACAAAAATTTGGAATGACTTTTACAAATAAGTACATTTGGCAACAGCGGTTAAAATGGGGGGAACTGAACAGGCGCCCATAGCTTACTGCGCCCAATTATGCTTCTCTATCTCTCTTTCTTTCTTTCTGTATATATATTTCTATTAGATTCTTTTATACAATAAATTTATAAAATATGTTCATAGAAACCATGACTGCATAATACGGCTCTGAATGGATTAAGAGTTATCACTAATTCCTAGCCTTAAGCTATGTACAGATTATGGTCCACTTACCGTGTGAAAATGCATATGTAGATCCAAAGTTCACCCCAACGTTCATCTTTTAAAATAGAAACGTAAATAAAGTTCCCAATTACATGCTCGACGCTTTCTACGATCTACAAACAAATACACATCTCCAGGGTAGAACGACAAAATGAAATTTTGTTTGATTTAAATTGTTTTTTTATTGAGCTCCTCTAGAGGATTACACGATTGCATCCTCTATTTGTTTTTTCGGTGTCAATTGAAAATTTTGATTTGAAAAAAATCAACTCGGCACCTTAGATTTTTGTGCTGTTCGTAGTGCCGATTATGTGAAGATACCAGTAGCCCTTATCACATGTTGTGAAGGCGATGACATAATTTCATTTGTATTCAGTTAATAGCGAATTACAGGATTAAATTACTAGAAACATTACAATAGCCTTTTCCCACTACTAGCTGTGAAGTTGACAATTATTGCTTCTCTTAGTCAACATAATTTTGTATTGGGCGAAGTAGAATTCAATGAGACCTCTGGCGGAAAAAATTGTAACAGTCGCAACGAGTAAAATAATTCGTTTTGCATTGTTTTTGTATTATATGCAAGTCAACGTAATTACCGTAAATTCGTACTTTATTTGTTTAATTTTGTGTCAGTGACAAGTTTAAAACTGTATTTTTCCATTTAACTCAACTGTCATCATTTCTGAGGTAATATTTTTATGTGATTCTTATATAATCAGAGATATTATGTTATTCTATTTTTTGTTTTCATTGGAGATCAGAGATAATAAGTCTGTATTAAAGATTAAAAATATTACTTTCCCTGCAACTTTTGTAGATATAATTATATTAAAAATAGAATAAAAACACGAAATCAAACCTAAAACTAAACAGTTAATTGAACGTTTGTTGTACCTACTTTTCACTCGATACAAACCTACCTTCCCTGCAACTTTTGTCGATATAATTATATCAAAAATAAAATAAAAACACGAAATCAGACCTAAAACTAAACAGTTAACTGAACGCTTGTTGTACTTTTCACAAATATCAACCATACCTATTATTCCAAAAATAAAAATATTAGGAGTTAAAAATTTAGTTTAACAACACAAAATACTAAAGCACAATCAAAGAAAAAGCAAAAGTTTTACAAAACACACGCTAAAAATAACTAAAACAGCAAAATAAAACCACTTAAATATCAAAGGTCTGATACGGCAGCTGATTTGTTTTACTCGTTGTTAAGATGACAATGACATTTCAGAGCGCCATCTATCGAATTCTACTTTTCCCAATACCCAGGAAATTGTCTTTTACATATTTGCTGCTAGAAATTACCTATCAATATGAAATTATTTGAATAAAATTGCCATTAGTTTAAAATTCGCGCTCAACAAAAAATGACTGAAGACATAACGAGTACGTTCGTAATATATCGAAAACTGACAGTGTACTTGTCAGCCAGACGACAGGGTAAACCATAGAATACACCAGTCAAACAAGAAACGAAAGCCGGCGTAAATGCTTTGATGTTTTGGGGGCAAAATTTCGTGACCTTCAAACCTGTGCTTCAAACTGACGTTGACAGATAACGGATTAAGTTATAATAATAGTCTTCACCATTTGGTGTATAATATACTATTAAAACAGAAGAGGAAGTATCTTAAAATGTAAATGGATAATAATAATAATATAATAATTATACTCGTATAGAATATAGAACAATAAATAAGCATCAAATAGAAATCATTACCCAATCAAGCACCTGCTATAGTTTCTTTTTATTTTATTTCTAAATAATAATTCACCCCCATCGACAAACAATAGAGACACATTATGAGAATCGAGTATTCTAATAAAGCATACTCGATACAAATAAAGCCTTGTTTGTGACAGTTTATACACGTCCTGGCGACGAGGCAAAAATCGCTAACAGTTGCTCTAAAACGGCAATATGTGAAGATCGAGAGCATTATACACCACTCAAATCCGTCTTTATTATACGGGGTTATGAATATCGAGTGTTAAAATTAAAATACGCGGTCCTTAAGCTCGACTACAATGGGCTAAGGACCTTCGAGGGAAGCAGCTGTGTTAAAAAAAAGGACAGGGCTGGCCGATACTGTCTTTTAATATCAATTAATGTAAACGGACTTTTCATTAGCGGGCTTTACCTTTTGCAACTTTGTTTCGGATAATAAGTTCAATCAAAATATTGAACTAGGCAGTATTCTCCATAGGAGTAGAGACAGGATTTTTAAAACAGATAATAATCCTAATAGACCATTCTAGAATGACGTCATTGACAGGTCGGTCATATTGTTCTGGAAGGAACATGTCAAATTCTATATGCAAGATATAAGGTATATTTTTTTCAATTTCCTATTTAATTGATGAATCAGTACACCTGAATCTGTAAAAGATGATGCTGTCAGAATTCTGGCTCGAATAATTTTAAATATTCTATCAAGGAATAAACTCAAAAATTTCACTCAACATATTTATTACTAACTTTGACCAGCAATGTACGAAAGTATGACGATGGCTAAGGTCGATCCTGAACTTGTTGAATATTTACTATGCCTCTGACAAAGTGGATAGATGACAGAGGGACTGATAGGGGGCTCTAATTTCGAGGTAGGTAATTTCGTTTGGGAGATGTCAGGTGCATTTTCATGACTTTAATTGTGTCGATAGAGAAGGGATTTTAACAAGTTTTCTAGTGGATTTCGTTGAGCGGCATTTAGAAAGCTTTTTAGGATCTTTAACTTAAGTTTTATTGAAAATAAAATTGTTTTCTCGATAAACTACAATTTCAAACGGATCCATAAGATATATTTTAACCAAACAGATATTATTGTCCACGAGACGAGATTTTTTAAAATAATAAATGAGGGAAATGTCTTTTCTCGAGTTTGGTCTCGAAAAATTTTTGTACTTTTTGTCTAAATAGCATACACAAATATAATCAGTTCTAATTTCTAATCCAGTAAAAAAACCAACTTTTTACCCCACGTGGTAGCGTCAATAATTCCAAGCAATAAAGAAGTTAGCGGAAACCAGTTTACATCAAATATTTCCATACCTACGCCTTGCTCCAAAATGTTTGTCAAAAAAAGGGTTTTCGACATAGAAAATGCTTAAAATTCGTCTCCGGGGCTTCTCTGGAACAAGAAATCGACTGCCACAGTCCGTTTTTCATAAAATCATTCCTTCGGCTCCAAATGAAGTCATGAAATTTTCGAAAATCCACTTTTCAAAACTAAAAACACTCATAACTCGAATAATATGATAGATGGAACGTTCAAGTCTTCGGCAATCGATTCAGGGGAAAATTTTACATATACCAGTGTATTTTGAGTCGATAATTCCAAGCGATAAGGAAGTTGGCGGGTACCAGTTTACATTAAATATTTCCATATCTACCCCTTGCTTCAAAATTTTCGACAATAAAAAGGTTTTCGACATAAAAAATGCTTAAAATCTGTCTCCAGGGGTTTTTTTGGAACGAGAAATCGACTGCCACAGTCTGTTTATGTATAAAATCATTTTTTCTCCTCCAAATGGAATTTTCGAAAATCCACTTTTCATAACTAAAGATGCTCATAACTCGACTAATCTGATAGATAGAACGTTCTAATCTTCACCAATCGAATCAGGGTGAAAGGAATCCGCACTTCTTTCACAGCAAAGTTGCGTATCTATAAATCTATAATTTTGGATATGATGTAGTTCTCGTATAAGTTGATAGTACCATTGATATGTTTTAAAATCTCAATAATTTATGTTCCTCTCCAAGTGTTGCCAATTCACTATCTGTTATTGCGAATTTCCGTAGATCTGCTTTTTGGCAAAAAAACTTGAGGCCATTCCAACATTCCAGTGCAACTACAGCATCACCACTGGAATTCCATCGTGTAACATCTAACACTTGGGTTAGATTACTTGCTTTTCCAGCTGCTTTACAGGCACCTCGAAATCTTATTAAAAGCTGATCTGAACGTTTGACCATTGAAAAAAACAAACCATAAGCTGCAAATTGCGTTAGAGTTCTCATAGTTCTCTCCAACTCGATTTTCCAAATCATTCTCGTCACTGCTCATCATCAGCATCAGAGTGATCACTAATTTTTTATTCAATAATGGTCGCTGTAGTCGTATTTTATAATTCTAGAGTCTGGAACAAACCTTGCACAGTTAAGTTTAATATATGCCCAAAACACCTAAAGTGGCAGTCTCCTACATTCAATTGTGGTATGAGGGTTTGCAGCTTAAAACCAAAATTGTTGGTTGGGTTGAGCGCCAATGAAATAAATAATGTGATTGAATGACGTTGAAATGAAAATGATGGTGAATAACTGCAGGTTCTTGCCTAACTAACCGATTGAATTTGGTAGTAAACTAAAATTAATTTTAGCAAAACTAAAAAAAAGAAAAAGCAATTTTAAGGCGCCACTAATTTTCATTCCCAAAAGAAAATTAGAAACAAAATCAAATTTAAAGTTTAGCTAACTTTTAATCTGTTATTTAAATAAAACTATCGGAGTAAAAAAATGTATATAATTTATATATTGATATTACAAAAAAGATGGGTTAGTAAACAATAAGTGAAACAGTATTTTTAGATTGAGCGCCAATGAAACAAAAGTTGCTCAATTTCGCAAATGAAATTATTATGTTGAATGACGTAAAAAAAATTGAAAGGGAATAATGTAGGTTCTTGCTTAACTATATAACCAATTAAATTTGGTGGTAAACCAAGCCAGTTCGCTGGGATTTGTTACCTTATTAATCTTAAAAAAAACAAATTAATTTTGGCAAAACGAGAAAAACAGAAAAAGCTATTTTAGGACGTCACTAATTTTCTTTCCTAAAAGAAAATTAGAAAGAAAAAATTTAAAGGTCAGCTAACTTTTAATCTGTTTTGGAAAAAAGAACTTAAAGTTTCTGCATAGTAAATAAAACTAACTGAGTAAAACAAAATGTATATAATTACAGTCATGAAATTTACATTACAAAAAAGGGTTAGTAGCGAATACAAAAAAAAATACTTATGGGCTTATTATAAGTTGAATTGTTAATTTTCATGAAATTAATTATAATGAAAAACAATATCATTCCATTTTTGGGAAGGTGTGTATTAGCAATATTGAAACAAAAATATAAGCCAACTTTTAGATTATAAAATTGAAATAATTTTTTAGGAATTAGGTATATATATATATATATATATATATTACGTCATTCACAAAATCCGTTTGATATACCGGAAGACCTTTTCATTGCCTATTACAGGCTAAATAAAGAAATTAACTTATTACTTAAAGCCACATGCAAAAAATCCAAGAAATGCAAACTCCATCCATTTTTTGAATAAAAATGATAAATAAATAAATAAACCCACTAATCTACATATTATGTAACGATAACCTAAAAACTCTTCTTCCTTCTGGCAAATTCTACTACACAACATAATATGAGTGAAGTTAGCTACGATGTAATATTGCGCAGTCAATAATTTTCTTACATCTGGTTGTTAAGAATACGATTATTAACCGCGCTGTTGAATTTGATTTAACATTGCGATTTTAACTACATCGATGTTAAATTTACAGCTGTTACGGATAGTTGTACAGAATAAGCCCATTACCACAAAAACAATTTGTTTGAAGATGAAGATGATGTTGATGATGAAGATGATGTACAGCTGTAGCTGTCGATGTGTAGGTACTACGGATTGTCTGCAGGAACCGGTATTCAGGAAACTGTTTGTCCCACAGGTCCCACTTAAGGATTCATCCCGGACAAATATCTGATTTATGAAGAGAAAAAGACGAAACAATCAAATTTAAATACAAATATCTAATGGTAAATTTGCTAAATGTGTGGGGAAAGGTATACCCATGTGGCTTCCAAAATGGTTAGCCATTTTGTTTAAAAAAAATACTTATTAGGTACATATAATATTAATTTTTACACTATGAAATTTTTAAATGTAGAGGTAACAAGTATATAAGAAAAATATACCAGTAATCCAGATACTTAAGGGATAAAGCAACTGGTAACAAAAATTTCTATTCAAAGGATTACTGCACTTATGCTGCTTTGACGACAGACCATACGACAGACGATGAGAGAAGACCTGCCGGAACTTTTCTCATTCTTATATTTTAATATAAAGACAGTTCAAAATTTTAAATTTCGCGGTAAAATACATCTAGAATCTAGAATATTGATTTTTGGTCTACTAGTTTATTCCACCACAAATCACAAAAGTGAAATAATTTATTAAATATTTTGAATGAAATATTTTTAGGAAATATATATAGACTATTCCACCAAAAATCAAAATTGCGAAGAAATTTAATGATAAATATAAAAGCTGGAAGGTTGAACGCAAAGTTCACGTTTCATAAGGATATATAAAAAAATACTCTGCACTAATACATATCTTTTTTGGAAATTGAAGTTGAACGGTAACTATTGATGTGCTTCTATGGGCTGTATACAGGAAACGGTATTCAGAAAACTGAATCCAGGTTACTTTATGTTTCAAAAAAAAACTTGTACTTATATCAAGACTTGTATCCGGTAAACTATATCCAGGAAACTGTAGCTTCGGAATATTGTTTTGCAAGAACGTTATGTCTTCAAAAAAAACTGTATCCGGTAAACTTCTAGGGACTTTGTCTCCCATGAACTGTTTGTCAGGAACTTATATAGGTACCTACTCCAAGAAACTGTTAGGTACTCCAAGAGCTGTGCAGCAATTCAGATTCTTATAATATAACGACATCTTTTGTTTTCAAGCTGGTAGAGAAAATTTCAATCAAAGGATTAGATACTGCACAGTTCCAAACTTGCTTTGTCGACAAAATATGAGAGAAGACCTGCCGGTAGGTACCTTCTCCGATCTTATTTAAAGACAATTCAAAATTTCAAATTTCGCGGTAAAATACTTTAATAATCTTGATTTTTGGATTATTAGTTTATTCCACCACAAATCACAAAAGTGAAATAATATATTAATTTTCGAATGAAATATTTTTAGGAAATATATATAGACTATTCCACCAAAAATCACAATTCTAAAGAAATTCAATTATAAATAAAAAAGCTGGAAGGTTGAACGCAAAGTTCACGTTTCAAGCTCTGCGGTGGAAGTTGTGTGCGATGAAAGTTGTGTCAACTGTCATAATTAGAATAATTAATTGATATTTGCGATATTTTGAGACTTTTGCGAAACTCGAGTGATAAGTATTCGTGACGAGAAATCTGAATTCACCTTCTCTCCGATGTCTATCCGGAAATGTCCCCCTAATAACCAGTAAATTGTTCAATATTGTCGAAAATCAGGGGTGGATATTCTCACCCTTAAACATTTCGTTGTCGAGCCTTTTCTAACGCTCAATTCATTATTTTGAGATTATATCTGGCAACCGCTTCGACTGGTTTGTCTCTAATTTAATTGCAATCGTTTGATGAAACATTCACGCCTTTTATTTACATATATATTAATGAAATTCTTTCGGCAATAGCCCTCGACAAGAGTTAAACTTATATCGAGAGGGATGTCAATCGAGTAAGCACATTTTTAATTTGTCGGTAATATATTGCTGCCCCTAAAAAAATCACGCGCAACGCCGTCATGAAATGAGTCTTGAATCTTGTATTTGTCAATTGATTGTACTTATGATGGATATTTTCGAGTTCTATGTTCTTATTTCTTTATAAGACTTCCAAATAGAGCCCTACAGAGCAAGGTCTTTTCCATAGATCTGTGGTTTTGATTGACCTTGAACAAATTAGATTATATTACCAGTGAGTCTGTTTTGGTATAAAAGATCTATTTCTTTTTGTTAATTCACATTCACAAGTCGCTTTCACAGGATATCTGATATATGAAGCTTTTGAAGATTGTTCTTTTTTTTTGGTTTAGTTTTTGTTAGTAAATCAATGTTGAGTTATAAATGTTTCTGTCAAAACATTTTCCGTCGAATATCCCTCGCATATTGACAATTAGGCAATCCAGTGACCTGTCAAATAAAATTCAATATGGCGAAACAGGGCAAACAAAATAAATGTGATTTAATTCAATGTAGACCGTGGATTTTGGTATACGTAATATTGGTTTAAGCAGTTTTGGTAAATAAAACAAAGCCAAGTTTCGTGTACGATTAGGTTTTTAATTTGAATGCACGTATGTTCTAATACAAGTCAAAGATTAATTATTTGTCACACTGACACAAACAAAACAACTAGTTTATAGTATTGCATATAACAACACCCTCCTTCAATACTCTAAACTCCCAACTCATTCACAAGAAATAAACAGATACAACAATAAAGTGAATTCCTTAAATTGAACAAAATAAAACCTAAATAAGTATAAGGTACTCGTACAATACAAACATGAAATAAATGTTCACAATGAAACGTAATTGTTTATTTTGGAGAAAGGTGCTTTTATTTTGCTTTGGTGGCTCTATACTAATAATATACAATAAAAAGTTCAGTTTTATAAAACTTTTAAGCTGGTATATCAATTTAGGACCAACTTTTGGTTGTGTACCTATATAAGAACATTATTTTTTGTTAGTGGTTTTTAGACTATCAAGAATTGTTATTTAATATTTAGGGGTAAGTACACACTGACTAAAACATATACAATATTATAATGAAAGTGAAATTTTTATGAAATTGCTGGCATTAAAATTTCACTTGCTTGAATTGGAAGATATCACCTGCAATATTCAACTTTTATGCTTACGGATTTCAGAAGTGAAACACCTACTTCAAAATGCCAACAACTTGTATTGTAGTCGGTTGTGGGAGCCGTTCAAACCGAGACCAAGTAAGCTTTTTCAAGGTCCCAGCTGTTTTAAAGAACACATTTGTGGTGCACAATAATGAATTAAGTAAGAAGCGTAGAGAAATGTGGTTAGCAGCAATCAATAGAGATGATGTAACAGAATCAAAAATCGAATATCAGGCTGTATGTAGCAGGTATTTTGTTCAGTTTTGTTCAATAACAATATTCATAAAAACTAAGAAAGTGATATATTCTAAATAAAAAATACTAATCAAATGAACAATATACTAAACACTAACAAAATATACTAAATTGAAGCAAAATATACTAATAAATTCGACTTAAAAGGCTTGAGCAGTGTTTATGATTGAGTAAACAATACAAAACTAACCTATCTGTCTAAATTGTTTACCCTGCACGGCCATATTAGGTCACGTGATCTGGATTGCCTAATTCCCTTATAATTGGGAAAAGTATAATTCGATAGATAGCGCTCTGAAATGTCAATGTCATCTTAGCAACGAGTAAAACAAATCAACTGCCATATAAGCCCTTTGATGTTTAAGTGGTTTTATTTTGCTGGTTTAGTTATTTTCAGTGTGTTTTGTATAACTTTTTCTTTTTCTTTGATTGTGCTTTAGTAATTTGTGTTGTTAAACTAAATTTTGACTCCTAATATTTTTATTTTTGGAGTAATATGTATGGTTGATATTTGTGAAAAGTACAACAAGCATTCAATTAACTGTTTAGTTTTAGGTCTGATTTCGTGTTTTTATTTTTTTCTGGATATAATTATATCTACAAAAGTTGCAGGGAAGGTACGTTTGTATTGAATAATATTTTAAATCTTTAATACCGACTTATTTTCTCTTTGTTCTGCAATGAAAACAAAATATAGAATAACATAACCTCTTCCATAATATCTCTGATTAGGTATATAAGAATATTACCTCAGAAATGATGACAGTTGAGTTAAATAGAAAAATACAGTTTTAAACTTGTCACTGACACAAAATTAAACAAATAAAGTACGAATTTACGGTAATTACGTTGACTTGCATATAATACAAAAACAATGCAAAACGAATTATTTCACTCGTTGCGACAGTTACAATTTTTTCCGCCAGAGGTCTCATTGAATTCTACTCCGCCCAATTGTATGACAAATTTTTTAAGCTCATTGCTTGTATAACAAGGAACGAGTTTTCTATCATTATTTATTATCAATGTCCAGGGGATATTACTACTGATAATTGATTATTTTGATTGGTTACCCAGCTTTGAGAATCTGAAATTCAATCAAAAAAAAAATACATATCCCTATTGGCGTAGAAAAATGTCTATACCGCGTATTTTTATGGACATAAACGCATCTGATCCGGATGGTCAATGGCCTTCTTTGTTCGTGTACACATGTATAAGGGAAAAAGGAAATGAAAAAAGTTCGAAACGACCAATTCGAATGGCCAATATACGACGTTGTTCTGTATAAGGACAGAACAAACATATATTCGGAAAATAGGGGCATGTGTATTAATATCCGTTATTTCGCATTTTTTCTTTGTCTACAGCTTCGAAAACTGTGCAAACACGGCGTATTAAGAATTCCGAAAATATTTATACGTCCTATACATAGATATTAGTGAGTATCCAACTTAAAGATAAAGAAGATATTTTGTTAGGTGTTAAACTTAACATAAATATGTTGTTTTCTCAATGATGATAGTGTAATGTTTTTCTTATTTATTTAAACAGTTTTTAACGTGGGATAAAAGTATACACTCACTATGGCTAATTACTATTGATTTATTAAAGAAACACTTACACACTATAATAAACTTAATTTATATACACACTACTTAATGTCTATCAGTTTATCTACACTCGGTATAATAATTGTCCTAATTTATCTTCAACACTATTATATTCACTTCTGTTCACTCACTGTATACTGAAACTGTTTACCGATTCACTGTATACTGAACAACTTCCCATTCATTCGAAAACCCGCGTATATAATATACTCCTTTTCGAATCTCCAGAAAATTCTTGAATATACCACCTTTGCGTATACTTCGTAATTCGGGAACATTCGAGTTAAACCATTGGCCTTGGTACGCTTCGAGAAACTTTCTAGAAAGGTCGCATTCATCGGTTGCGACAGGACCGGCTTCGGAATTAGTGAGTTCGTAACAATAGTTAGACTGGGTTGGGCGTGTGGTGAGGGTCTATAAGGTCTATAAGGTCCTCCACTGCGACTCGCAGGAGTCTATTGAGGCTCACACGTATTCAGATATCACCAAACAAATTTAGCTTTTTGAAAAAACCGATTAGTTTATTTGGTGAATGATATTTCAGGTCCGAGGGCGAGAGAGAAACCCTGCCAAACAACAGATACCAGGGGTGCTATTCTCGAATTCATACGCAACAATGCGTATACGCAGCGTATACGAACTTTTACGTATGGAAATAATCGTATA